>OY755189.1:15160769-15291072 GCA_963576735.1 Bedellia somnulentella | reverse complement strand
GGCTAGAAAGGGGTAGTGACATTCTAAGCCGGCACTACATGGCAAGTATTTATCTTACTTACAATTCTGCATAAGAATTATAAAAATATATGAGCGAAAGCGAACCATTCTGTTTTCTAATCTTGGAGTTGTTTTTGACCGAAATTTATATGAGTTCAATTTTGGGGCAATACATTATTGTATACTTCTACCAAAAACATACCACGAAAACTGTTATATAATAAAATCTTCCACCGCTTTCTGCCGATTGAAAATGGAATTCTAACCATCCACTTAGAATTTTCCAAGAATCCAAACCTCTGCCTGTATTAAAGCTAAACAGATCATTTTTACGGACTAATGTACAGTCTAAAACACAGGGGTGTAAGGGGGTGGGCGGGAGACAAGGGGAGGGAAAGGGTGTTAAATTCACAAATTTGTTCGATATTTGGAAATATTCGTACGGAAATGAAATGCATAGCAGCTCGGAGCAAGTAAAACTTTGCTGCCATACTTGTAATACTTGTACATTGTAAACTTCCAAACTTCGGCGTGTGAAATTATATATTGATTTAATAATGTCTACATAGTCTTTGTACATCATTCATATAATTATAAGTATTGTTTTATTCTGTGTGGTGTCGGCTTAGAATAGCACTTCCCCATTTCTACCGGTGGGTGTACGTAAGAGGCGACTAATGGTATTGGGGCTTTTTAAGGGATTTCACCAACAACCTTTTTTTTACCATCTTTTCCCCATCCAACTTCCAAAAGTGGCTGAGGAATTTCTTATTTCTCAGCTCTGGCTACCTCTTTTAGGGATTTATAGCCGAGAGTATATGTATGTATTTTATACATACATACACTCACGGCCATCAATGCCAAAAAGGGGTAGACATAAGTTCAGGGGTAGAAACTCCTCAGCCACATTTGAAAGTTGATAGGGGACAAGATGGTACAAATTAAATATCTATGGTGATGGGTCTCCAGCCGCATCGCCCAAAAACCACTTAGTCGCCTCTTACAACTCCCGTGGGTAGAAAGGAGTCGTGACATTAGAGTGTAGGTTGTAATATATTTTTCATGAGTAAAATATATATATTTTAAAAAGATATACAACAAAAAGCTGTGTAGTGTCGGCATAGAATAGCACTACCCCATTTCTTCTGGTGGGTGTACGTAAGAGGCGACTAACGGTATGGGGCTTTTAAGGTATTTTTGGGCGATGCGGTTGGAGACCCATCACCAACAACCTTTATTTTACCATCTTTTCCCCACGCAACTTCCAAAAGTGGCTGAGGAATTTCTGATTCCTTAGCTCTGGCTACCCCTTTTAGGGATTTATAGCCGTGAGTATATGTATGTATATACAACAAAATTACTAAATGAGCATCCATTTCAACTTATGGTGGCCAAAAGATAAATTAGTGTAAGCCTAACCCGGGATTTAAATCGATCGCTTTTCTTCAATAGTCCCCAACTTTGCATATTTATTTAGCGTTTGTCGGTATTATTTAATTAGTAAATCTTATTAGATTAAAATGATCAAGATATGAAAGTAGCTAAAGCCCTTTAATAAACTTAGTTTCCAATACTCCAACCCGCTTGGAAACTATTATCCGGTGCCCTGTTTCAAAGCGATTCCGAAGATCAAATAAATTCAATACGACTAAACTTAATTCGGAACAAAGACAATAAGGTACTTGATTAATCTTTGCTCAGTTTTGATTTAACGAGATTATTCTAACATACAAAGAATAAATAATTAGTAATAATCCCACATGAGGTTTTTATGAACAAAAAGATTTAAATTATGAGATTATTCTAGTAGCTATATTATTAGCTGTGTAGTGGCGGCTTAGAATAGCACTACCACATTTCTTCCCGTGGGTGTACGTAAGAAGCGACTCAGGGCATTGGAGCTTTTTATTGGATTTTTGGGCGATGCGGTTGGAGACCAACCACATACAACCTTTTTTTTATTCTGAAGCTCTGGCTTCCCCTTTTAGGGATTTACAGACGTGAGTATCGCTGTCTACTACAATGGGAATTAATGGTGTGAATATGTAAAATTTATATTCTAATATATAAAATTCATGAGTCACAGTGTTTATCACCAAACTCCTCCGAAACGGCTGAACTAATTTAAATGAAATTATACACACATTCGGTAGGTCTGAGAATAGGATTATGACAATTTTATACTTAATGCTCATAAGTGATTAGGGTTGCACACCCCTAGCATTTAATTTTTATTTTATCGACTAGAAATTCCCTAGAAGTGATTTATATGGCAAAACAGCATTTACCGGTTCAGCTAGTTATTTTGTAAATCATACATACATACATACATATACTCACGCCATTAATTCCCATTGGGGTAGGCAGGGACTATCGATCGCCACTTCATACGATCCTGACAAACCTCTCTAGCTTCGTTTACATCCATCAATCTTTTCATACATGCTCTTTTATTCTTCATACTTCGGACGCCAGCCTTTTTGAGCACACTCTCAATTTGGTCCAAGTGTGTTCTCCGTGGTCGTCCTCTACTAACATTACCATCCACACCAGCTCTATAGATCCCTTTTACCTATTTTCTATCATCCATCCTCTCTATGTGCCCAAACCATTTCAACATTCCTTTTTCTATCTTTCTTACAATATCATCTTTCACACCACACTTTTCACGAATAACACTATTTCTCACTCGGTCACGCAATCTAACATTACAAATTTTTCTGAGGGACCTCATCTCTACTGCATTCACTCTGCTCTCATGCTTCTTCTGCCACACCCAACATTCGCTTCCATACATAAGCGTAGGAACAAGAACAGCATCATGCACAGCCATTCGGGCCTTTTCAGACACCAATTGACTGATCATTAGGCTATTCATTGCTCCATTTACCGCATTACCCTTTTTCACTCTTCTTTCAATGTCTTCATCACATTTTCCATCCCTTGTAAACAAACTTCCCAGATATACAAACTCCTTCACCTGTTCCACATCCTTACCATCAATCGCAATCACGCATTCTGTCACATCTTCCTGTCTCTCAATAACCATCGTTTTGGTCTTATCCACATTCACCCTCATTCCCTTTCTTACAAAAGACTCACATGCAATATTCATCATCTCTTGCAGCTCTTCTACCGATGATGCAAGTAGCACTTGATCGTCGGCATACAAAAGGCATTTAATGATGAATCCACCCATTCTTAGTCCATAATCACTTTCACGCAACTCTGTCAAACAGTCATCCATGAACAAATTGAAGAGCCACGGAGAAGCTACACATCCCTGTCGGACACCCCTAGAGATTCCGAACCAGTCAGTGTTTTCCCCGTTTACTCTTACACATGCGCTAGAATCCTCATAGAGTGATACCAATGCACGTATAAGTTGACTCCCCAAACCGAACTTGGATAACACCTCCCATAAACACTTTCTTTCTTTTGTAAATCATAACATAACATAAATGTTCACGCCGAATATCCCCGAAGGGGTTGGCAGAGGTACTAATACTTCTGAACATCACGTGACATTGTCACCTGGCGTTCAGAGTACCCACGTTTCGCATGGACAGTGTACTCACGTGATAGGGGGCAGGCCTATCGCCGTTTTGTACGAATACACGGTCACATGACTAAGTACAATTCAGCCATGTGGGTTTCCTCACGATGTTTTCCCTCACCGTTAACAACCGTGATAAATTATCCACACATATTTCGCTAGAAAGGACAAATTGGTGTAGGCCTGACCCGGGATTTGAACACTAGTCGCTTGCACGTTAACCGGTGTTCTACCCATTGAGCTATCACGTCGTCATTTTGTAAATCACATTGCATATTTGCATTCTTCATTCGTAGAAATAGGATGCCGCTTCAATCCATACCATGGTCTAGTTTGGTGACTTTTACTCGGTTATCTATTCTATGTAGTACGCTGTGTATTGGCTTAGAATAGCACTACCCGATTTCTTCCCACGGGTGTACGTAAAAGGCGACTAAGGGTATTGGGGCTTTTTATTCGATTTTTGAGAGATGCGATTGGAGTCCCATCACCAAAAACCTTTATTTTACCATCTTTTCCCCACTTAACTCCCAAAAGTGGCTGAGGAATTTATAATTCCTTAGCTCTGGATACCCCTTCTAGGGAATTATAGCCGTGAGTATATATATTTTCCCCACTCAACTTCCAAAATTGGCTAAAAACTTTCTGATTCTGAAGCTATTGCTACCCTGATGGGCCGTGAGTATATGTATGAATGTATGAGTTATCTAAAAATTGTTGATAAACATAATAGATAACTTGATAAGCTAGAGAGGTTTGTTAGGATAGTGCGAAATGGCGATCAATCGTCTCTGCCTACCCCTAGTATATGTAACTTTGTTCATGAAAACCTCATGTGGGGATTAACACTAATAAATAAAGAATAAATAAAGGACAGAAAAAATTCCGCCTGTGACGAAATTTTTCTTTCCTTTATTTATTCTTTATTTATTAGTGAGTATATGTATGTATGTTTTATCTCCTGAGAACATTACTTCACGTTAAAGTTGGTCTCGTTATATTTATCAAAAACGAGTGGTTTGAATACTTAGTTCTGTATATGATAATTTTATTAAAGGAAAATTATCCTTTTTCCGTTGATACTAACGTTGATATTGGGGTGTAACACACATTTAGCTCTAGTATTTTAACTAGAAGAGAGAGTAAATAAATTATGCACTGCGCCTATTTTGTTTGTCAATGAAACTCAACATGACTGGTTTTAAAAAACATGGGTGAATAGGCAATGCTCAAAAAAATCCTTTATTTAATATTTTGGTTTTTAGCTTTTAAACCTTTTATTTTATCAATGTAAAGGGTCTGCCAAACTGATGTCAGTTAATGGCTTTAGTTAATATATAAAGGGGCACTTTCTACTTCTAGTATCTAGGTATACAAGCATCTGGCGTCTTTTCCTATATATTTTTATTTTGGTGCTGACTGAAAATCAGTGTTGTGAGGTATTCATTTACTCACAATGATAATGCTGAGTCAGCTTCCAAATTCGTTGCTACTACTCAGTTTATACGAATATGGTTTTCTTGTGAATTAGTGTATGATATTATTATTTTATTATTTTTTTCTGTGTTTTTGTATATATTTTTTGTGCTATGTGTCTTTTTTATACGTATGTAGCAGCGAATAAATGTTTTTCTTTCTTCATCTTCTTTCTTTCTAAATATATTTATATGGCGTTTCAAGTTAATTAATGTGAGAAACCAACTATCTCGGTTATAAATCGTAAACCTGTTGTCTGCTTGATGCGAGGTTAATGTGTTTTTAAAGAAAAATATACTTCTTTTATTTCGCCTCGTTCATTCTATGTCTGATTAATGATTTAAAAAATGCTTTTTTGTTACCTGGTTAAATACATATACTCACGCCATTAGTTCCGTAGAAATTAGGGTTTGTACGATCCTGACAGTCCTCTTGAGCATCGTCCACATTCATCAATCTTTTCATACATGCTCTTTTATACTCGACACTTCCGACGCCTGTCTTTTTAATTTTTCTTAACAAATATTGTGATACCATATCTTTAATATTTGTTCCACGGTCGTGCTATTAATTAACACGGAACAGATCTGTGTGGGGAGACCGCAGTACTAATTAAAAACAGATTCGTTTCAATGCTTTTTCAATAGACATGATTTTATAAAACGGGTTTAACGCGTTATATTTGCGATGTTTTGCTGTGATTATGTGTTCTAAATTTATAATTCCCAGTTGCACACAAAAATAGGGCTACATCCGATAAACCAGCAGGACAAGCACGAGCCGTGTTTAAACTAGTTATCGCGTGGGATAAAGCAGCCATCTCTAACGCACTTACTTACTATCGTATACTGCCATCTCATTCTAACCGTTAGCGTGTCGATAAAATAGCGCGCGTGCTTTGCCTTCTGTGCTGCCCCTAGAATGAAATGACAGTATACTAAGAAAGTGCGTAAGAGATGGCTGCTTTATACCACGCGATATATAAAAATATTAAATAGCTAAATTATTAAATGAGATTGATAAATAATGTTCGATAATGCTAGCAAATACTCACAATTATTTCAAACCACGTAACATATATCGTTCTTAGCGACCGCCAGTTGTACTTTGGCTTTTGTACCGATCTTTTTTTTGTAATTGTTGTTTTTTTGTGTTTTTTTTTTCATTTATTTGAATAAAATATTTTTACATTTCAATATTCATAACAATTACACATAAACCATTTTTAGGTTTTACCGTATACTCTAAAGATGATGTGCAATAAAGAGTTTTTATTATTATTATATAACTTCAAGTATTATGTTGGCATTCAACCTCTTCTTTATAACGAGAAAATAAATATAAAAAGGCAGGTGTCCAAAGTATGAAGAATAAAAGACCAAGTATGAGAATATTGATGGATGTAAACGAAGCTAGAGATGTTTGTCAGGGTCACACAAAGGGGCGATCTATAGTCTCTGCCTACCCCAATGGGTAATAATGACGTCGTATGTATTATTCTTGTTCTTTAAACAGGACAATACGAATGTACCAAACTTTTTGCATTAACAATTTTAGTACGAATTCATATATTCCTGCGTAGTACTTGTAAATAATTTACTTTGCATAAGCTCTACAATACAACTGCAAACAAATATTAAACGCCGAGTTATATTCGGCGTACTCAAATATTCATGAGCTTGCGTTGGAAAAGGACGATAAGTATTTAACTACCTTCTTTACTGTTTAATACGCAGCTAATTGCCTAAAACACATGAAACCAGAAGTCATATTAAGCCTTGGTTAAGTTACTGTTTCTAGCTATATCTACTCGTAGCGTAAAATAAACTACTAATTTCACGTTGAGTTAAATTATTCATAATGTAATGTAAAGGCCACCATGACAAGCTCAGTGGGTAGAACACCGCTTATCGTGCAGACGTTGACAGTTCGAATCACGGAACGGGTTTACACCTTTTCTAAAGGCATATATGTGTGGTTAATTTATCACGGTGAGGGAAAACAACATGAGGAAACCCACATGGCTAATTTGCACTTTGTTGGGTAATATGTACACCAGAAGGGCAAGCACGAGCCGTGTTTAAACTAGTTATCGCGTGGGATAAAGCAGCCATCTCTTTCGCACTTACTTAGTATCGTATACTGCCATCTCATTCTAACCGTTATCGTGTCGATAAAATTGCGCTCGTGCTTGCCCAGCAGGTGAGAATGTTACGTGATAATCAGAAGTATTAGTACCTCTGTCAACCGCTCGGGGATAGACGGTGTGAGCGTTTGAGTTTGAATGTGGAACCTATTAGCATTACTATACTTAACACCAGGTAAGATTAGTAAGTATAATAGAGTGGTAGGTTCGCAGCTATACTAATACACTTACCAATGTAAATGTTTAGAGTTTTGAGCAACGTTATTCGTCAAGTATATACTAGAACATACATACATACATATTATGACGCCGTCTTTTCCCATTGGGGTAGGCAGAGACTATCGATCGCCACATTGTACGATCCTGGCAAACCTCTCTAACTTCATTCACATCCATCAATCTTTTCATACATGCTCTTTTATTCTTCGTACTTCTTACACCTGCCTTTTTGCCAAATGTGTCCTCCGAGGTCGTCCTCTACTAACATTACCTTCCACATTGGATCTATAGATCTCTTTTACTAATTTACTGTCATTCATCCTCTCTATATGCCCAAACCATCTCAACATTCCTTTTTCTATCTTTCTTACAATGTCATCTTTTACACCACACCTTTCACGAATCACGTCACTCCTCACACGATCACATAACCTCACATTACAAACTTTTCTGAGGGACCTCATTTCTACTGCATTCATCCTTCTTCTGCCACACCTAACATTCACTGCCATAAATAAGCGTAGGAACGAGGACAGCATCAAGCACAGCCATTCGGGCCTTTTTGGACACCGATTGACTAGACATGAGACTATCCAGTGCTCCATTAACCGCATTACCCTTTTATACTCTTCTTTCAATGTCTTCATCATACTTTCCATCCCTAGTGAACAAACTTCCCAGATATACGAACTCTTTCACTTGTTCCAATTTCTTACCATCAGTCTCAATCACGCATTCAGTCATATTCTCCTCTGTTTCAAAAAACATGGTCTTAGTTTTATCCACATTCACTCTCATTCCTTCTCTTTCAAACGACGCACATGCAATATTCATCATCTCTTGCAACTCTTCAACCGATGATGCAAGTAAAACTTGATCATCAGCATATAAGAGGCATTTGATGACGAATCCACCCATTCTCACTCCATAATCACTTTCACGCAACTCTACCAGACAGACATCCATAAACAAATTGAAGAGCCACGGAAAAGCTACACATCCCTGTCAGGCACCCTTAGAGATACTGAACCAGACTGTGTTTTCCCCGTTTATTCTTACACATGCACTAGAATCCTCATAGAGTGATACCAATGCACGTATAAGTTGGCTCCCCAAGCCGAACTTGAATAACACCTCCCACAAATACTTCCTTACCACCCTATCATACGCCTTCTCTAAATCCATGAAGGAGCAATACACCTTTCGATTCTTGGCTAAGAACTTTTCAGTGATGCTCCTTAAAGAGAAGATTTGATCCATACATCCCAATCCCTTTCTAAATCATGCTTGCACATCCCAAATTTTGTTATCTGATTCATTCATCACTCTTTCAATCAATATCCCAATTTCCTTTATATAAAGGCACAAATACTGCCCTGCACCAATCTCGTGGTACTTTACCACTCGACCAACACTTTTGAAAAAGAAAGTACAGCCAGGAAGCCACCAACCCTTTACCAGCCCTCAGCATTTTGATACTTATCTTATCATACCCTGCCGCTTTCCCTACTTTCATACTTTTCAATGCTTTCATTACTTCTTCCATACTAATCTCACTGTCACCACTGTCACCCAATGCCTCATTCCAGTCAACATTGCTGCCAATTGGCGAAGAAATAGGTGAATCCTCTTTTTCAAACAGTCCCTCAAAATAGTTTTTCCATACTCGTCTTATGCTACATTCATCCGTCGCCAATTCATCCTGTTCATCTCTCACTACATTCACTCTCGTGTTTTGGGAAACTCCCTTTTCTTTCCGGATATATTTCCAGAATAACTTTTGGTTATTATTCTCTCTCACCACTCTTGCAAGTCTCGCTTTTTCTTTCCTATTTTCTTCTGTACCTCATTCTTAACTCTCTTATATTCATCTTCAAGTTGTACAAAGTCACGTGACTGTGTTTTCGTACTCTGAACACCAGTTGTCTACTGGTATTCAGTAATGTCACGTGATATTCAGGCTTCAAGAGTGTTATTATCTAGGTTACGCCTTCGGGGATATACGGCATAATCTATTGAGTCAGGTCAAGTTGTATTGAATATGCTATCTAGCTTTTATTACACAAGTTTCAGATTTAATATCCGGTCAATGCTACATCAAAAGTTTCTGTTATAAAGAGTAGATCACGTCGCGAGCGGGGCGGTTATAAAGTCGCCCAGCTGTTGCATATTACAGAACACATGTATTCCCTCGCGATTAGCTCGCCCCGCCTCGCCCCGCGCTCTGCATATTTATGATGAGCGATTGAGCCTCCACACGCGGACATGTTGACTTGCATACAAATAATGCACTCAGCGTTTAGTAAGCAAATTGCGCGCGGGTTTTCATAACGTTGTGATGACACTTTAAAATTTTACTTAGTTGTTTAATATACACTTATTTTAAATAAGTGCCGAGTAGGGCCGGCTTAGACTAGCACCTGTTTCCCCATTCTACCCTTGGGTGATCGTAAGAGGCGAATAAGGGGGAAAACAGTGGTATTTAAGTGATTTTTAGGTTATGTGTTTGGAGACTTTTTACCAACAATTATTTATCATTACCATCTTTTCCCCACTCAACTTCCAAAACTGGCTGAGGATTTTTTTAATCTCTGGCTACACTATTCAGGAATTCATAGCCGTGAGTATGTGTAAGTATGTACATAACCTAAAAAAATATATTAATGCCGCAAGATCAGAAATTGCCGCGTAGTGTCGGCTTAGATTAACACTTCCCCATTTCTACCCGTGGGTGATCGTAAGAGGCGACTAAGGGTATAGGGACTTTTTAAATGATTTTTTGGCGATGTGGTTGGCGACCCATCACCAAAAACGTTTATTATTATTCCCATCTTTTCCCTCATCAACTTCCAAAAGTGGCTGAGAAATTTCTCATTCTAAAGCTCTGGCTATCCCGTTAAGGGATTTATAGCCGTGAGTATATGTATGTATCAATAATTGATTATTTTTGATCTTGCGCCATTAATATATTTTTTATTATTAGCTGTGATTCCAATTAGCTCTTTCATATATACAAAATTACGAAAGTTTTATTTTATTAGTTCTATTCCTAAACAAGTGCTATATAAAACTTTATTGGACTTTGTCGACCACCAGTTTATTTCAACTAAATCGGGACGCGAATAAATTCTTCTTTCCTAGAAATAAACTTTAAATGCGTAAACGGGACAAGAGCACTTTTATTCTCTCAAGTTGAATGTATAAAATGTAAATGCAGATTTATTACGACCGTACCCGGCGCTTTACGTAAAGAAATTTTCTGTCAAATGAAATTCATTGTTTTCTACATTCTATAAGAGAATTATTCCGTGACTGTCGCATCCAACATCTCCGAAGGTAAAAATGATAAAAGAATGTGGTTTATTATTGAGTTACGTTTTATACTGTACTCACTTCAAGTGCTATTTGGAACAGTTATATTTTAATGCAATAATGTGCAGGTATCATCAACATATCATTAATGCTAATGATAAGTGTTTGCTTGTCTATATATACGTAAATATAATACGTTATGTGTAGCAGTGAAAAACTGTTTTCTTTCTTTCTTCTTTAATGAATTCACTTTCATATTAAAAGATTTTGTCTTATGGCATCCGTAAAAGAGTTTCTGTAAAAGGTGACTAAGGGTGATGGGGCTTTTTAAGTGATTGTTTAAGTTATTTTAATTCATATTATGTACATCAGAAACTACTAAAACTAACAATTGTACATTGTGTGTTGGAAACCAATTGAATGTTGACCATCGACAATTTCATCAGTAATAGCCAATGATGTTTAGATTAGACATGTTGCTGAGAGACAGATTGAACCATCCAATTACCGTCGTGCGACACGAGTGAGTGACCAATAGGCTCCCTGCTGTCAACCACATGCTCGTTAGTGATTGGTGCTTCTGTTATTGCTGTCCAACCGACGATGCTGTTAATTTTGAGGGCTATTAGGAGACACACAATGGCATATCACGCTGTAAATTTGCATTTTATTGACGTAAAGTGCATGCTAATGTGTTTGGATGCCGTGCGACATACATACACACGTATACTCTCGGCTATAAATATATAGAAGGGGTAGCCAGAACTTGGCCAGAGCCTAGCCACTTTTGGAAGATTAGTAGGGAAGAGATTTTAACAAAAGGTTGTTGGTGCCGTTTGTTACTGCAAGAACTATTGTATAACACAAAAGTAATAAGCAGTGAATTAATTTTTCACCTAACGCCGATGTGAATGTAGCGAAATGGCCAAGCCACATATTTTGACTAAGGTGTAGAGTTTGTGAAGTTAGGCCTTGTAGAGTTAGATCTGATAACTTTTTGACAGTGCGAGTCATATGGGCTTGTCTTGGCAACATTTTACATGAGATTTTTTTGGTGATTGTTATGTTTAGATATCATGAGTCGTAAAAACGTTAGTCGTTCTTAAACTACGAGTATGGTGAAAGTTATATGCTAGTAATTCAAGATACACTGCCGGTGTAATTGCAGAAATGTATAAAAAAAATGAAATAATAAATGGTTTTAAATTTGCATGTTCGGTTATTGTTTATATCACAGCCGACATGCTTACACAATATAGTACACAAGCCGTGTAGTCCCGGCTTAGAATGTCACTACCCCTTTGTACCTACGGGTGTCATAAGAGGCGACTAAAAGTGTGGGGCTTTTTAAAGTGGTTTCTGGGCGATTCGGTTGGAGACCTATCACGATACATTATTTCTACCATCTCCACCATCCCCTATCAATTTCCAAATGTGGAGTTTCTAGCTCTGAAGTTCTGGCTATTTTTTTTGGGATTTTAGGTCGTGAGTATATGTATGTATGTATGTTAGTACCCTACTACCAACGCAGAAAAGCTTGATTACTTTTCATTTTTGCCTTGATATTTGACAGGCTATAACTTCATAAAATAGGTCAAATAGTTTTATTGACTTCACAATTTGTTTTAGCAATGTTGGTAATGTTAATGTAATGATGCCTATGTTTATATCCTTTCGACTGCAAACCATTGGCATATATCATTGACTCTCTGAAACTAGTCGATAAACACGTAGGACTTTCAATCAAAATAAACTTTACGGTCACTTTGTTCGTGTGTTTTGCAATAGAATAAAAACAGTATATCATTAAATCAGTAATATCAGTATACCTAAAAGAAAACTGTTACTACTTTGCTACAAGTTTTTTTTTCTTTTGAAATAAATCCATATCAACAAAGCGTTGGATAGACAAGGCGTGTATATTATTGGCTATGTAAGCGTTTAAAACAATTTTATCAAGCGAGGACCACAAGATGGTGAAATGGAGCTTTGGAAGTTCTTAGATGGCGCGTAGCTTCTTGTTTGTCGTAGACGATATTGGCACCTCGTAGCGCGGGGCAGGTGTCGTAGCTCGTAGACGGCGGTTAAGCACGAGAAAATGTGATACATAAAAAACATAATGTCGAAGGCAATGTAAAATAGGGAATGTGCTTAAAAAAGCATGTATGAAAAGATTGATGGATATGAACGAAGCTATACATATAATTATGTATAAACAACATAACAAATTACGAACTGTGTCGACGATGTGAGTGATAAAATTGTGTTGATACTGATGTGATGTGATGAAATTATACTTAAAATATGATGGAGATATCCGCTGCAACTTTCTCAGAATCTTCACGACACTGGTAATAAATCATTCTATTGGTTCTTGAAAAACCCCTCATTCTCGCTGATTTCTGCCTCTGCATTTGACAATCATGATAGCTCAATGGGTAGAACACCGCTTATCGTGCAAACGGTGAGGGTTCAAATTCCGGATCGCGCCTACACTAATTTGTCTTGTTTTAAGGCATACGTGTGGTTAAACTATCATGGTTGTTACCGGTGAGGGAAAACATCGTAAGTAAACCCACATGACTAAGTTACACTTAGTCATTTGACAGTGCATTCCTACCCAAAAACAATAGGCCTGTCCCCTATCACGCGAGTACTCAATCCATGTAAAACTTTGGTACTCTGAACACCAGGTGACTATCAAATCGTATTGTTTTCGTGCTAACAGCCGACTATCCTTGATTTTTAAGACGTAATAACAATTTTCACATTAAATTATCATGTGAATTGAAATAGTTTTTTATGCAACATAAAATAAATTCAAATTCAAGCACACAAAGCATTTCTGGGACCTCTAACAATGTATTCACAATAGAACAGAACACACAATGTCAGGAATTGAATCCCGCCCAAGTTCGAACATTAAATTTATTTGATCGCTTTAAATGTATGTAAAATGTTGGTAAGTCGTCGGAATAGAGCTGGCAAACCAGGCAAACAATTGAATTGAATATATAAAATGGAGAGACGCTGTTCTTTGATGTTTTAGTGTTGGTTATATCACGTATTTTACGATCGTCGGATGAAATGGTCTTTCTTTTGGGTGTAATATTAGTAGATCGTTGAGCAGAAGTTTTTGTGTATAGAATGATTACTCTACTCTTCTACTCTATTTATCTTCATTAATTTTTAGTACACCTTTTAATTTTGACAGATTATATTCCATTTCACAGTGATACTGATTAAGCAAAGTAAAATTACCAACATTCATAAATATAATTTCGGCTGTTTAAAACTATCAATTCTTGAGTACATACATACATACATATACTCACTAGTAGCCAGAGCTAAGGAATAACAAATTCCTCAGCCACTTTTGGAAATTCTAGTGGAGAAAAGATAGTAATGTAAAGGTGATGGGTCTCCAACCGCATCGCCCAAAAATCCTTTAAAAGCCCCAATACCGTTAGTCGCCTCTTACGTTCACCCACCGGAAGAAATGGGGAAGTGATATTCTTAGCCGACACTACCCGGCATTCTTCTTACATTCTTGAGTAACTATTGGCATTAACTTAAACTCAAACTTTCACGCCGTACATCCCTGAGAGGGGTTGGCAGAGGTACTAGTACTTCTGAACATCACATGACATCGTCACCTGGTGTGACATACATACTTACATATACTCACGACTATTAATCCCTTAAAAGGGTTGCCAGAACTTGAGAATAATAATCCCTCTGCCACTTTCAGAATATGAGTCGGGAAAAGATTTTTAGTGATAAGTCTCCAACCGCATCTCTCGAAAGTTTCTTAAAAGCTCCAAAACCCGCAGGTAGAAAGGAGGTAGTGCTATTATAAACCGATACTACACAGCCAATTTTTGTTAATTAGTTTAGTTGAAATTTAACTTGTTTGATGTAAAGTTAATATAATTGTTGTTTTATCACTCCATCAAAGATATTTAATTCTTATTTTTATATTGCTCTATCTTCACAGATCCCAGCCAAGATTATAAGCAAACCCAAAACTCCCGATTTTAAACAGCCAGCTCGCAACCCAATAAAGTTAACAGAAGCAAAGACACCGGGAGGCAGTAGGGGTGGCGGGGTGATGAATTAGACCCTCTTCCAAAACACAAATCAAATGTTGATTCAGCCGAACGAGCTCGCTAAATAATGTTACAATTCACGAAACGTTCTCAACCGTGACATCGACGTGACTATTGTATGCTTACTGTGTCGTGTGGAACTTTGTGTTGATATTAAATTAAATTGTATTATTCGTTGGACTATCAAGTGTATTACGTGTGTGCGAACTAAATGCTTCAAAGAGCAAGATTCTCAGAAAGTTCAATCTGGATGTCTATGAAATATGTATTTTAGTTTCCTCTCGTAGCGTTTTGTCGAATCTCGACGACTGGTCACCCGCCAGCTTAAGGCTTTAGCGCCAGTCTGGGAACGGATATGTTATACTAAACTGTTTACTTTGTTGATGATGAATTATCAGACCTCATGTAGAGCGAAGCTTCTAAAACTACACGCCCTAACTCTAAGGCCTAACTTCAAAAACTCTACACCTTAGTCAAAATATGTGGCTTGGCCATTTTGCTACATTCACATCGGCGTAAGGTGAAAAAATAATTTACTGTTTATTACTTTTGTGTTATACAATAGTGTTTGTAGTAACGAACGGCACCATCAACCTTTCTGTTAAAATCTCTTCCGTACTCATCTTCCAAAAGTGGCTAGGTATTTCTTATTCCGAAGTTCTTGCTACCCCTTCTATATATTTATAGCCGAGAGTATACGTGTGTATGTATGTCGCACGGCATCCAAACAAATTAGCATGCACTTTACGTCAATGAAATGTAAATTTACAGCGTGATATGTCATTGTGTGTCTCGTAATAGCCCTCAAAATTAACAGCATCGTCGGTTGGACAGCAATAACAGGAATCACCAATCGCTAACAAGCATGTGGTTGACAGCAGGGAGCCTATTGGTCACTCACTCGTGTCGCACGACGGTAATTGGATGGTTCAATCTGTCTCTCAGCAACCTGTCTAATCTAAATATCATTGGCATTCCTGACGAAATTGTCGATGGTCAACATTCAATTTGTTTCTAGAAGTGTTTGCGTAGATTTTACAATTGTTATTTTTAGTAGTACTATTTTTAATAAGATAAAAAATGTTGAAATAATTTATTTTTTCTGAAGTACATAATATGAATTAAAATAACTTAAACAATCACTTAAAAAGCCCCAACACCCTTAGTCACCTTTTACAGAAACTCTTTTATGGATGCCAAAGCAAAACGTGAGTACTCTGGACACTAGGTGACAATGTCATGTGATGTACAGAAGTATTAGTACCTCTGCCATCCCCTTCGCAGATGTACACGTGTGTGGTTGGTTGTTGTATCAATTTTTTTTTATTACAAAACAAAAACACTTCCCTTAAGTCGAAAATATACTTAATCATTAAAGAGTAATCTATTTCCACTTTGGATTCGTAAGTTGTATCATTGTGATAAGAATCCTTCAGGAAATCTTCCATGAATAATATTTATATTGAATTAGCTTACAGATTAAAGACACTCAAAGTTTGTCAAAACGCTAGATTGTTAAGAAAATTTTAAATGATTAGATTAAACGGCAATAGTTAGACCCATTTAATATTCGGAGAATATTGAGTTTTATTCATCACTTTACTATTAACAAACATATACTCAAGCAATCAGATCCCCAAAGGCGTAGGCAAAGTCTATCTATCATCACTTTGTGCGATGATGGCAAATAATACTTAAAAAGGCTGCCGCACATAACACATGATTTTACACTGTTCTAATAGATAATTGTGGAGAACCATTTGTGCATGACCACTATTCACACATGCTTTACAGTCCGCGATCCCTCAAAAAACCCGCTCTTAATTCAGCTCTGACTTAGAAAGCACCGAAGGCTGTTACGACTTACTGTTATTGTGTTTGTCGTGTCGTGCTTAGAATAACACTACCCCATTTCTTCGGGTTCACGTAAGAGGCGACTAACGGTGTTGGGGCTTTAAAGGGATTTTTGGGCGATGTGTTAGTTTTAGTTAATTTGACGGGCTGTTTATAACTGAAATTAACCGACAAATTTTATTAACGGTGTAGTGTTGGCTTGGAATAGCAGTACCCCATTTCTTCCGGTGGGTGTACGTAAGGGCGACTAACGGTGTTGGGGCTTTAAGGGGATTTTTGGGCGATGTGGTTGGGGACCCATCACCGCCAACCTTTATTTCACCACCTTTTCCCCACGCAACTTCTTAAAGTGGATGAGGAATTTCTATTTCCCTAGCTCTGGCTACCCCTTCGAGGGATTTATAGCCGTGAATATATGTATGTATGTACAGAGTATGTACAGTGTACTGTAATATGTTTGCTTTTTTATATTCTGTACTAAATTGTGAATTTCCACTTCCTTGTTCTGTTAAATAACTCTCACAACAATGTGTTATATTTTATATGCAGCAGTAAAAAACTTATAATTGAAACAACTTTTGATTTTCGGATATTTTAATCGCGTATTATTACATATTTTTTTTTAAACATTTATAAAATATCCTAAAATCAAAAGTTGTTTCAATTATAATGTGCAATCGTGAAAATCTTAGAAAATAGTAAAAAAACTTTTGTTTAACAAAGAATATAGTTACACAGCTCAGGATACAGATCGGTAAAGTTCCGGCTAATTTATAAAAAGCGAAACAGTTTGGTCTCTCGAAACAACAAAGTGTCGTAAAGTGTCCAAGTTGGTCGCCAAGTCAGCGTCACCCGCGATCTCAACTATGCCCAACTAACTACGCAGCTTTGACGCGGATGATTTGTAGCTGTTCTTCTCTGTTGTAGACTAGCGATACAACTTGGTTTTGCTATGATTTAATAGAATATAAAAAAATATAAAATAGCTGTATGAAACAAATTTTTATATATTTTTCAAGTAAAGCCGTGATATCCCAGTGGGTAGAACACTCGGTTATCGTGCAAACGACTAGTGTTCAAATCCTGGGTGGGGCCTACACCAATTTGTCTTTTCTAAAGACATATGTGTGGTTAATTGATCATGGTTGTTAACGGTTAGGGAAAACATCGTGAGGAAACCCACATGGCTGAGTTGTACTTCGTCATGTGACAGTGTATTCGTACAAAACGGCGATAGGCCTGCCCCCTATCACGTGAGTACACTGTCCATGCAAAACGTGGGTACTCTGAACACCAGGTTTCAAAGTCACGTGATGTTCAGAAGTATTAGTACCTCTGCCAACCCCTTCGGGGATATTCGGCCTGAACGTTTATGTTATGTTTTGTTATGTTTTTTAAGTAAATTTTCTTGTTGTTCCTACTTTCCACAGATATGGTACCTATACCATTGTAATCCAGATATAATTGCCTGTTCATTAGACCTTTTTTTACTTTTGTCCGCCGTAGGTAAGATTTTCAGAAACAGCCCGATGTCCTTTTGTTTGTTGATTCCTTTGGTGTTACGTTCCAATCAGGAAAGTAATTTATATAAACCAAGTGTCGTAAAGCGTCCAAGTTGGTCGCCAAGTCAGCGTCACCCGCGATCTCAACTATGTCCAACTAACTACGCAGCATTGACGCGGATGATTTGTAGCAGATTTTCTTTGTTTTTAGACTAGCGATCCACCCCGGCGTCGCAATTATTTAATAAAAATAAAAAAAAACTGTGTAAAGTCGGCATAGAATGCAATAAATGGCAATCAATGGAAAAACTTGAGGGTAGGCACGGACAGTTAACAGCTCCACAGTTTAAATTGATAATATCATTGTTTTTGTTGATTATTAGTGATTAAAAGTGTTTTAATGACAAGTTTATTACACAAATCTAACGTACAAGTGTTATTAACATATTTCCTCGATAGAAACTCATAAATTTGTGTCAAAAATTGTGCAACGGTTTTAGTGATTACAAACATGTTAGTGAAAATAATAATAAATACATGTAACGTGCATTGGATTTAATGTTGAATTATCGCATTTATTGTATATCAAGTTCTTAATAAAATGGAATATTGAAAAAGTGAACGAACATGAGAGTTAAATAAATTTTAAATTTGATTATATGACGAAAATAAAGCGACATCTAGAGATAACCATACATACTAATCAAAAAGGTAATAAGATTGTACAGTGATATATCAATACAATATTGTGATGGTTCCTACATAATCCTATAGAGGGAACTCATGGTGTACATGAATATATTCCAGAGAGAACTACTAGTTGGAAAATACTTAAGATGTTGTGCAAAATATGTAATAAAGAAATTGATTTGACAACGTTACTTAAATGTTCGCTATGTGTCGGATCTTATCATTTTTTGTTGTCTAAATATTGGAACAGCTCAATATATGTCAAAACATTATTATTTTAAAACTGAATGGCTATGCCCTACATGCGACAAAGAACCAATAAACAATATTATAAATGAAGCAAAAAGTTTATCACCTGCTACTACTACCAACATTTCGTTAGACTCTATTGTCAATGATGATAATTTTGTTACCCAAAGGCGTGAAAGGTCTGCAACTAATAGCCAGAATCTCTCTTATCAAAGTCTCCCTGACACTTTTTGTAATGTTCAAGAATTAGAAGATATAAGAGAAGAGAATACAAAATTAAGATTAGAGTTAGAAATAGCAAAAAAAGAAATTCATAATTTAAACACTGAAAATAATAGCTTGAAACGACAGTTGACAGATAAAAATAAAATATGTTTTCCTAATACTTCTACAGCACCAAGTTCAACACCAATTAAATGCTATACACCACAATACAGAAAGTTGAAAGAGAGTAGAGTAAGAAATACTCTCCCTAAAACGTCACCAGCTCAAATCATCATCAGTAATTTTGGTCATGAACACAAGATGACTTCCCCAACTATTATGCAACTTAATGTTCCAGACAACAGCACTAAATTAGCAAGTATACGATTCACTGAACCAAACATCGCTGTAACTAATCAAAATCAATTAATTCAAAAAAGAAATATTATAAAAGACTGTAATGTTAAAACATCGTCAAAGCAGAGCACAAAAAAGAAAATACTGATACTATGTGATGAGCAAGGTAAAGGATTGGGTATTCGATTAAAAAAACTATTGGGTAATGAATTTAGCGTTTTTTCTTTATGTAAACCAGGAGCAAGTATTAAAGAAATATTAAAACCCTTAGAAAACTGGAAAATGGAATACAATAAAGAAATATTGGCGTACCTCTACCAGCTTCGTGTATCGCAGACGTACATCGGGTCGCCCACAATCAACAGTCAAAGCGGCCAAAAAATATAATTGTGCACTTGTCACAAAGACGGCTGCGCAGTGACGTAGTAGCAGCATGCAGATCTCGCCGAGGCCTTACTGTGGGTCAGCTGCGTCGCGCGGCGTCCGGAGGTACAGCCCAAGTATCAGACGCAGGAGATTCAGAAAAGATTTATGTGAACGAGCACCTCACCTTAAAGAAGAAAATCCTATATGCGAAAACTCGCAATACAGCCAAAGAAAAGGGTTATAAATTTATTTGGATCAAGAATGCCACAATTTTAGCTCGAAAAGCTGATACTTTGAAAATTGTTACCATTAGATGTGAAAATGATCTCCAGAAGCTGTGACTATTTACCCTTTATATTTTAATTACCAATTACTTACGTCTAAACTTATTATTTATTACTTTTTACTTTATTTTATCTCACTGTTATGTCACTGCTGAATCAGACACGTCTCTATCTCTTAATTACTACTTTTTATGCACAGGAATCACTCGAAGTCGAAATTTTATAACCTTAGCTTGCTTAAATTACTATTACATGCCTTTTCCACTGTTATGTATCACTGAAGTAACCAAATTTGCATTCCCTTCCATCTACCTGTACACTGGTGTAATATGTACAGTGCAGGATTTATTTGATACTAAATATTTTAACATTTATAAGGATAGGTAATAACAATCTGAACATTTACTATCAAAATTGTGGAGGGATACGCTCTAAACTAACTGACATTAGGTTAAATATATCTCAATCTAACTATGACATAATTATTTTGACTGAAACATGACTCACAAAAGGTATTTTTGACTATGAAATTGTTGACGATAGGTACGCTGTATTCCGCCGAGACAGGGACCTAAGTACTAGTTCAAAAAAGGACGGTGGAGGAGTTTTAATAGCGGCAAGTAAAAACCTTCACGCTACGAGACGATCGGAATTAGAGTGCAGCTCTATAGAGGAGGTAGTGATCAGCTTACCCCGGGTAAGTGCTAACTCTATGCTTTTGTTTGCAGTTTACATTCCTCCGTCCTCCCCTAAAACAATTTACCAAGCTCATTTTGACAATTTATGTAATATACACTCCAATTATCCTATGTACGACTATTGTATCACCGGAGATTACAACTTACCCACGCTGCAATGGTGTCTAAAGCCGGGAGATTCTAATTTATTTATTCCTCAAAACACTGAAATCAATCCGATTGATAGATTACTACTCGATACAGCAGGATATCTGCAACTTAATCAATTCAATAAATTTTTCAATATTAACAATCGTTTGCTGGACTTATTCTTCACCAACATTAACTGTGAATGCTTAAAACCAAACTTAACAATTGCAAAGGAAGATAGACATCACCCACCAGTAACATACAAACTGATAAGTACAAATTTAGTTAAGCCTATGCCAGCAAATAAGAACCCTAAGTACCTTTTTTATAAATGTGATTTTCCGGCTATGAGTAAGGAAATTAACACTATAAACTGGGCCCACGATCTTAATACAAAAGATTTAAATGAGGCTGTTGATAAATTCTACTCCTACTTATATGATGCTATCAATAAATACGTTCCGCTAAAAAAAACTACAAATTCTCTTAAGTACCCCAAATGGTTTTCTAAAGCCCTGAAAACCACCCTATCTCGTAAAAAACGCGTATGGTCAAAATGGAAAGTATATGGTAATTTAAGTGACTACAGAGAGTTTACACTGCTGAGGAAAAGATGTCAAAAACTTTTGAAAAATTGCTATAGAGACTATATGTCAAATGTAGAGACTAATATCGCGGGTAATGTAAAACAATTTTGGAAATATGTTGCATCCCTTAAGAAAAATGACTCAAGTTACCCCAACATTATGACTCTACAGAACTCTACCTCAGACAACCCTGCCGATATAGCCGAAATGTTTAGCGAATTTTTTACTTCGGTATTTGAACCGTTAGAAAGCATAGAGTTAGATGAATTGGAAGCTTTCCCTTCAGATTTAAACTCCCCCAACATTAATATGTTAAAATTTTCGGAGGACCAAGTGGAATTATATCTAAAATCCCTCGATGCCTCCAAGGGTCCAGGTGCGGATAAAATACCCCCGATACTTCTTAAAATGTTATTTTCTGAAATGACTACACCTCTAACCATCCTTTTCAACCGCTGTTTAAATGAAGGGATATTTCCAGACATGTGGAAGGTGGCATGTGTTATTCCTCTGCACAAGTCTGGAAATAGATCTAATATCGCTAATTATCGCCCAATTTCTGTACTTTCAGCCATTCCAAAAGTTCTTGAAACCATGGTTCATGATCAATTATCAGCTATTTTAACACCTAATATCGCCGATGAACAGCATGGCTTTTTGAAGGGTAGATCCACCGTTACGAACTTAATTTTATACTCAAATTTTTTATTTAATTCCCTTGATAATAGAGTACAGGTGGACTCAATATACACCGATTTTCAAAAAGCATTTGACAAGGTTGATCATAGACTTCTACTTCAGAAACTAGCGTTTAACGGCATTAAGGGAAATCTACTAAGGTGGTTTGCTTCCTACATATCGAACAGGACTCAATATGTTTCTGTTAACGGGTACAAATCTGGTCAACAAATGGTGACCTCGGGCGTGGTCCAAGGTTCTATAATCGGGCCTTTGCAGTATTCGCTCTTCATCAATGAAATAGGCCAATGCTTCAGGCATAGCATGGTCCTACTATTTGCTGATGACCTGAAGATGTACTGTCCCGTTAGAACCCTCCAAGACTGTATAAATATGCAATCAGACCTTGATCGCTTTTATCTTTTCTGCAATCGTAACAAACTGCAACTTGCTCTCAATAAATGTAAACAAATTTCATTTACTAGAAACCGCAATAAGATATTATTTAACTATAACATAGGTGGCCATCAAATCGAAAAAGTAACATCCATCCGCGATCTAGGTGTTGTTTTTGATGAAAAGTTGATCTTTCAGGAACACATTGACACTATATACAATAAAGCTTACCAAATGTTAGGATTCATATTGCGGACAAGCAAATCATTTAGAAATGCATCTACTTTAATATATCTCTACAAAACTCTTGTCAGATCACAGCTGGAATATGCTTCAGTAATTTGGAATCCCTATTTTCAGTTGTACATTAACAAATTGGAGTCTATACAAAAAAAAGCCCTCAAAGCTATACATTACAAACTAACTCGATCAAGAATGTCCTATCATAACCTTTTAACTCTATATAAATTAGCACCTCTTAGTCAAAGGCGTACAGTGACCGACGTAGCAGTTCTATATAATATATGTAATAATAATTTTAAATGTCGATTAGCAGTTGAAGAAATAAAATACCAAGTTCCCCGCTCCATAAACGGTAGACGTCCGCATACTAATTTATTTCATGAGCAGCCAAGCAAAACTATAGCAGGCAACCGAGCTCCCCTAAACAGAATATGTCACACTTACAACGAATACTTCAGTGATATTGATATTTTTAATTGCACCTTAAGACAGCTTAAGCTCCGGGCAGCGGAGACCCTGATTCGACAGTGATATGATGTTATTTGGTTTAGTTTTTATCTAGGTTTTTTTTTGTATATATATTTGAATGTTAGCTTTAGATACTTTTCTCTTATTTACGTTTTTTTTTTCATAATAATACCACTTTATGTCCTCGTGATAAACGTCAAAGTAACGAATTGACAATAACATTTAATGTCTTTTATCACCAATGTATGTATAAAATTTGTTACCATTGTTTGTCCTTAATAAATAAATAAATAAATAAGATGACTACATAATAATAATTGGAGGCAAGCATGATTCAAACCCGTATCTTTTATTGTCATATTTGAATTTCCATCTTCAAACATTACAAAAAACAAATACAATTGTTTGCGAAACAATGTACAATAACTATCTTAATTGTAAGAAATTAAAGTATGAAATGAAATTCCTGTGTTCCAATTTCCCAAAAGCTCTTTATCTGGATATGTTTTATTATGAAAATGGATTGCCTTCACTATTTAAAATGAATCTGGCCCAAAATATATTACAAGAGGTACTCAGAATTGATTATAAAAACAAATATGAAAATTACATACAGAAAGAAAAATCAATATCAAGATTTAAAAATTCTAAAATACAATTAACGAACCAATATACGCAAACAGAAAACGATATCGAAAATGTACATTGTTGTGATAAGAGCAGTACTTCAAACCAAAGTTCTTTTTTAGGGCAGTAAGTTCAGAAGCAGTGGCCGAAACTAATTACTTTACGGTCTTTCATCAGAACATAGAAGGATTATTGAATAAACAGGAGAACGTCGTTATAGCTATTACTGATCTCAACTCTCAGGGTTTAGATATTGACGCCTTATGTTTCACAGAACATTTCATCAAAACGGGACACGAGACCAATCTTTCAGCAATAACTGGGTATACTCTCGCTACAGCATACCAGAGGCCAGACCAGAACAGGGGCGGATCCTGCATATTACTACGAGAGGGTATAAAATTTGAAACATTAGATATCGCATTACAATTGTCACAGCCATTTAATTTTGAATTTAGTTATAGTTTGTGTATATAGAATACCTTCTGGTAAAATAAATATATTTTTTGAAAGTTAGAGAGGATGGATGATAGAAAATTGGTAAAAGGGATCTATAGAGCTAGTGTGGATGGTAATGTTAGTAGAGGACGACCACGGAGAACACACTTGGACCAAATTGAGAGTGTGCTCAAAAAGGCTGGCGTCCGAAGTATGAAGAATAAAAGAGCATGTATGAAAAGATTGATGGATGTGAACGAAGCTAGAGAGGTTTGTCAGGATCGTACGAAGTGGCGATCGATAGTCTCTGCCTACCCCAATGGGAATTAATGGCGTGAGTATATGTATGTATGTATGTATGTTTTTGAAAGTTTCCATAAGCTTTTGTCTAAGATATGTATGGAAAAAAATAAAGTAATAGTTTGTGGTGACTTTAACATAGATATTTTACAAAAAGAAAACAAAGTTACAAAATTGTTTCTAAACTTAATCTATAATTTTAAATTGGAACCGCAAATAAAAACATATACTCACTCTACTTATACTTCAAAAACTTGCATCGATAATATCTTATCCAATTTTCAGGGTACAGGTAAGGTTCATAAGTTAGGGCTATCACGACATTTTGCTCAAACGTGTCAATATGCACAAAAGGGAGCCGGTTTTTATACGAACTTTTACTTTAAATATTGTTATGATTATTCAAATGAAAATTTACATAAGTTTTATAATGTAATCTCTAGTTTAACGTTTAACGATGTTTTAAATAACAATGATTTTCAACATTCTTTTCATACTTTTTATGACAATTTAAAATTATTTAGAGACCTTTGTTTTCCTTAAATTAGAATAAAAATAAACAATAAACCACATCTAAGGTGGTTGACTAAAGGTATAAAATATTCTAGTCGTTTTAAAAGAACCATGTATTATAAAACTAGGAAAACCCGTTGTAATATAAATGTATCGAAGTATATGAGTTACTCGAAAATACTTAGTAAGTGCATAATAATGGCTAAAAAATCATGTAATCAAGACTTTATAATGAAATCTGAAAATAAATGTAGAGCAACTTGGAAAATTATAAATGGTGGGAAATCAAAACCATCAAATGTTATATCGGAAATTATATATAGAGATTCGCTTGTAGTATGTCCACAAAAAATATCACAAATATTTAACGATAATTTCATCGATATGATATCTTCAAAATGTACCCTAAACGCAAGGGGTAGTAAAGACAATATGTCTACTAAAAATTCTTTATTTCTCATGCCAATTTCAGAGCAAGAAACAGTAAACATTATAAAGTCGTTGAAAAACACTAATTCTGTTGGAATAGACAAAATAACAACAAAATTAATAAAAATGTGTTGTGCTGAATTAGCTGTTCCTCTAACGCATCTTATTAATCTTTCTTTCCAACAGGGACTTTTTCCGGATGGACTAAAAATGTCAATTATTAAACCCTTGCACAAAAAGGGCTGTAAAAAAAATATGGATAATTATAGACCTATAGCGTTAATATCAATTTTGTCAAAAATATTTGAGAAGGCAATGTCTAAAAGATTGTGGGAATTTATAGGCAAGGAGAAAATACTAGCGGCCGAACAGTTCGGATTTCGTGAAAATAGATCGACTGTAATGGCAGTTACTTTGCTAGTAAAAAGCATTGTAGAAAGTATGGATAGTGGTAAACCTATAGATGTAATTTTTATGGACATGATGAAAGGTTTTGATTTGGTAGACCATAATATTATAGTTAAAAAATTAGAAGCTTATGGAATTCGCGGTAATGCGCTTAATTGGTTAATCTCATATCTAAGTCATAGGTCGCAATGTACATGTATACAAAGCCACTCAAGAAATAAAAAAACAATAACAATTAAAGAGTACTATTCCAATTTCCGTATAAATAAATATGGAGTCCCACAGGGAAGTATATTAGGACCCCTTTTGTTTATACTGTATATTAATGACCTCCCAAAATCAGTTGACGATGAAATTATACTTTATGCAGATGACAGCGTTGCAGTTATTAAAGATAATAGTTTTACATCACTAGAACAACATGCGAC
Organism: Bedellia somnulentella; assembly: GCA_963576735.1. Lineage (NCBI taxonomy): Eukaryota > Metazoa > Arthropoda > Insecta > Lepidoptera > Bedelliidae > Bedellia > Bedellia somnulentella. Next base: position 15,264,406 of record OY755189.1, on the reverse strand, counting down.
CGCGACTCTTTGTAAAATAGGTAACTGGATGGAAGTAAATAATTTACGACTAAACAGCGATAAAACTAAGCATATGCAATTTTCTCACCCGAATAAAATAGTTCCCAATTTGAATATAGCATACAAAGAACAAACAATACAAAAAGTTTATTCATTTCTGTTTTTAGGCATATCAATTGATCAGCACCTCAACTGGAAATCACATTGTGATATTCTCTGCAAAAAAATAAACAAGTATGTGTATGCACTAGGTCGCATTGTAAGATTATCCTCAGAACAAGCTGGCAAATTGGCATACCATGGCTACGTAGGTTCCTTATTACGTTATGGAGTGATACTGTGGGGAAACTCCACTGATGTGCATTCAGTTTTCATATCTCAGAAAAAATGTATAAGGTCACTCTGTTCTATCAGCGACCAGACAGTATCGTGCCGACCACTTTTTAAAAAATTAAAAATTCTCCCTTTGGCCTGTATTTACATTTACGAAGCAACATTGTACGTTATAAGTGGAGTTATAGGTGGAGATTTTTAATTGGCATTGCACTGTTTACTTTACTGTTTAGTTAATGTATACGCTGTAAATCTTCCAAATAAAATAAAATAAAATAATAAATAAAGAATTTTCAGACTTTCGAACCAGCTCATATGGGTTATCATTCGCAACGGTTACAGATGAAAAACGAAAATAAACTTACAGTACCTAATTTTAAACTATCATCAAGCAGAAAATCATTTTGTGTAGTCTCTGTTAGGGTATATAATTCTGTACCTGATGAAATAAAGTTTTTACCCATAAATAAATTAAAAAGACGTTTATTTAATTGGTTGCTGGAAAATTGTTTTTACTCCATAAATGAATTTTTTGATAGGAATAAAAATATTAATATAATGTAATTAATGATATTTGACATGTATTTCATATTTTTTTCTATTGTGCTGTTATTATGTGTTTGTTAATATGCATGACATAGTATTTTAAAATTGTTTCAAATTATAATTATTATTTTTTTGATATTAGTTTTTTTTTAAGAGTATCTTTTGACATCACAGTTTCTTTTTTATAATACATTTTAATTAATTTGTATAAAATTTTTTTTTTTAAATAATGCTTAGATATCATATAATTGTCAAAAATGTTTTTAAATATAGTCCTATTTTCAATATTTAAAGTTGTATACCCGCAAGGGTCAAATGTGTATGGATACAATTGTACAATAGAAGATCTATGTAAACTGCACCCACATTTACGACTAAATAAATGGTTTTTTAAATGGTTTTAAATAACCCATTTCTTTCCACAGTGGTGTAAAAGGTTACTAAGGGTACTTATCCTGTCTAAATGAGTAATTTTAGTGTGATATCAGGTACATAGGTAGAGTGAAAAGACTTCTAACCATAAGAAGTTGCAAATGAGTATGTGAATTATTTTAGTAAAGATTTAAAAAAGACTTTCCAAAAATTTTTACATAAAAAAAATCTATATATTTCCGTAGATAAACAGAACCATCTTATCATATTTATTATTTTTAATATGAAACCAGACTACACAGTATTTTCTACCCACCACAATCAAATATAGAAAGAAAAAAAACAAATTTATTCACCATAATACACTGATATAATAGAGATTTCATATTTTTCACATAAAACTCGTCAACGTTAATTTAGACTAACACACAACGCAGAGACAAAGCAACTGATCTTGATCTAAAATTTATGATGATTTTTAATAGGTGTTGCGTTCCAATCAGGATAGATATTACCCGAATACAACCCGAAGAAGTGAAAAAAAATGTAGAAATTGCAACCGACGTTTTGTTTTTATGGTCAGTAATTGCGATAGTAAGCGCAGACAAAGTCACAGACTACATACATACATACATATACTCACGGCTATAAATCCCTTGAAGGGGTAGCCAGAGCTAGGGAATGAGACATTCCTTAGGCACCTTTGGAAGTTGCGTGGGGTAAAAATTTGCTGTGTAGTGTCGGCTTAGAATAGCACTACCCCATTTCTTCCGGTGGGTGTACGTAAGAGGCGACTAACGGTATTGGGGTTTTTTAAGGGATTTTTGGGCGATGCGGTTGGAGACCCATCACCAACAACCTTTATTTTACCATCTTTACCCCACGCAACTTCCAAAGTCACACACTAAAAACTAGTTAATTTATTAAAAAAACAGTAGCAAGTATTTAGCCAAAAATTATCACCAACAAAAATTAAAACTCCACTAACAATACACAGAATGTACATTACTTCATTCCTTTGTATTCCTGTCTGTTAGTTTTAATCGTAATACTTAAAAATGGTTTCAATTAACCGAAAGACAAAGCCAGTCTCACAGTGCATAATGGTTTAATATAAATTCCTGTTATTTTAAAAGCCAGTAGATAGTGCCTGTGTGCCGCGACCTCCACTTCCACTATGCTAATGACTGTTTCCAAGATGATCCCCACGAATTAAACCTAAATAATGCAAAGGCACTACAACTGTCACTTTTTAAAGCGTTATAAACTCTATCACATTGCGTTAAGGTTCAAATTCCGGACACAAATAACAATAGTTGGCTGGAATGGTTTTGAACTATTCCGCTAAGTACGCCAGCGCCATCTGGCGGCACTTAATTACTTTATTCTGTAATAAAAAAGTTGAGATAAGTCTCATTACTACTCTCCTTTTAAATTGATTAACTGAATATTTAATAGAAACTTAAGTCCGGAAGCTTTGTTCTCCTGAAAGTTTTTTTATATGTGAAATATTATAAACTTTTTCAGAAAAACTCTTTGATCGATCCGTTTTAAGCTATTGCGCGAAATATACCGTCATCCATTTAAAATTGGGTCAAAATACACAATTTGGGTTGTAATTTAAGTTTAAAACTACATGGTGAATCTCATTGAAATCAGTTCAATTTATTATTTCAACTAGTTAAAATAACTTACAATATAAACACAAGCTTAAACAATGGAACAGATCTCTCAAAGAAATATGACTGTCACAATTAGCACGATCTTGACAACAAATCAATAAATATTTGTCAAAATCGTTTTAAGTGGCGATCGATAGTCTGTGCCTACCCCAATGGGAATAATGGGAGTAAGTCTAATACATCTATGGACTGTGATATAACAGCACTGGCACATTTATCTACAGCCGTTGAAAATTTGAGATTAGATCTATCGGATATCAAAGCGCAACTTACCTCCTTCGGAGTTATAATCAAACGTTATGAACAACTGGAGCAAGAAATCAATTTAAAGAACAATGAAATAAAAAGTCTTAAATCTACTGTACAGAATTTATCTAACTTAATAGAAGTACAAGCTCAAAATGCACACCGAAATGAAATTGAGATTATCGGTATACCTGAAGATAAAAACGAAAATTTGCCCCAAATTACTTCTCTCGTCTTACAAAAAATTGGAGTTAATTTTAGTGAGGAAGATCTAGATGGAGTTATGCGTATGGGACCAAAGAAAATAATTGAAAAAATTAACGATCAACATCGCCCTATTGTTGTAAAATTCGTTCGAAATTCGAAGCGCGAAGAAACTTTAAAAGCCGCAAAAATGCGCAAGAACTTGACTACTGAAAACATTACTCCAGGGCCTTTTAAAAGATTTTACGTGAACGAAAGATTAACTCAAGCAAGAAGATATTTATTTCGTGAAGCTCGAAAACATGCTTCAGAGAATGGGTTTCGTTATTGTTGGGTGCGAGGAGGTACAGTATATATCAGGAAAGCTGAAGGTAAACCTGCTGTCTCTATCAAAACAATTGATGACCTCCATGATCACACAAGGCCCATGCAGTCTACATCTCAGGAGAAGACTTCATGATTTTATTATTTTAATTTTACATACAAGTTATTATGATTTTACAATAATGATGGAGTTTTTAAAATATGCATGTTATATATCCTTAATAATTATTCACTCATACACTTTTACAAAATACACACAAAACTTTTACTTAAATTACACTATATTTACACAAAGAAACTTATCGTACCTTACTAAAAACAAAATGCTTCTAAAATATGAATTGTACATTTTGGTATATACTGGCGCTCAACAACTAACTGTTGATTTCGAATTGAGAATGGTTTTAATGAATATTGTTTGTTACTGTAAAAAATATAATAATCATGTCTCTAGTTGAAATTTCTGATGACATAGATCAAACGTATAAAGTAAATTGCCATTCTCTTGAAAAAGCTGAAGATTGTAAACTTCTGATATCTCAATGTAACAATCTAAAAGTTCTTACATATAATATAAGAAGCATAGAACACAATTTCGATCAGTTTCTTGTTATATTGAAACGTTTTGATTTTGACTTTGATGTCATTTTACTGACTGAGTGTTGGCTGAGTGTTCATACATGTATTGGTTTAATGGAGGGATATATTATGTATCATACCAATAAACACATAAACAAAGCAGGAGGAATTGTGATGTACATAAAAGATAACTTTATTTCATCCTGTGTGGAACCTGTTTTTTCTGAAGCTGTTTGATTTGCGAAATTCCCGATAAATTTACCATAGTTGGTTTTTACAGATCACCATCATTCAAGAACGTAGACAATTTTCTTAATAACCTTGATGACACATTGCATTCTCTAAGGGGTAGGAAACTGGTACTGGCGGGTGATTTTAACATTAATTTTATTGCTGACACTGACTCAGAGTCAAAGTCCAAGTATCTGTGCCTACTTTCTGAGCACGATCTTACACCAACTATCGATAAGCCTACTAGAAAAGAAAATTGTTTGGATCATATAATTGTTAATTCTCATACCAGGGTAGTCTCCGCTGTTTGTAAAAACTCTCTCACAGATCATGAATTGGTTATGGCTTCTATAGCCTTCAATAATAGATGTCCTAAAAAACGTTCTAGGATAATAAGTAAAATTGATGTTAATGCAACAATTGATGCTGTAGAATCTCGTGATTGGTCTGATGTAAAATCTTCAAAAATTGTGAATGAAGCCTCAAAAATATTTACTGACGAAATAACCAAAATTGTCAATGCTCATAAATTAACAAAACGAGTGAGCCGTTCTAAATATAATTTAAAACCTTGGATTACTCCTGGTTTGATGAAATGTATGCGTCACCGTGATCAGCTCCACGCTCGAGTGAATAAAAGACCAAACGACCTGATACTATTAACAACATATCAACGCTATCGCAACTTTTTTACTGATTTACTACATAAATTAAAAAGACAGTATGAAAGAGATGAAATAGAGGAGAACAAGAAGTGTCCTAAAAGGTTGTGGAAAACTATAAAAAAGATATCACATAATCACTTGAACCCCTCTCCTGCCAATGAGCTTCTGACTGCTTATGCCAACCCTCAGACTGCTGTTAACGAAGCTAATAATTATTTTTCTACCATCGGCAATAAATTGTCTAATGACATACTTACCGCAATAGACGAAACAAAGGATTCTTTGGCCTCCTCAATAATGACGACTAACGGTCCACAAGAGTCAATCTATCTTCAACCTACTGATGAAACTGAAATTAAAAATATCATTGAAGGGCTAAAATCGCAAAATTCTACTGGAAGTGACCAAATATCTAACAATTTACTAAAAAAGCTAAAAGAATTTATATCAGAACCATTGGCTCACATATGCAACCTCTCTTTATCAAACGGTATATTTCCTGATGAATGGAAGACTGCTACAGTGAGTCCCATTTTTAAGGGAGGAGATAAAAAGTCTCCGACTTGCTACAGACCAATTTCTCTGTTATCATCGTTTTCCAAAGTTTTAGAAAAAATTATGTGCGCTCGCCTTAATAATTTTCTTGACAAAAATAATATCTTACATAACCAACAATACGGTTTTAGGAGCGGTAGATCGACAGAAGATGCAGTTAGTAGTTTGACTAACACAGTGTCGGGCCTTTTAGACAATGGAAAGAAATGTATTGGCGTTTTCTTAGACCTGGCAAAAGCGTTTGATACTGTGTCGGTAAAAATACTTTTAAGGAAATTGGAAAGGATCGGTGTTAGAGGAATTGCGTTGGATTGGCTAAAATCATATCTTTCTTTTAGAAAACAAAAAATTGTGATTGAAGACGTCGTGAGTGAAGAGAGAAATATTAATTTTGGCGTACCCCAAGGAAGCGTACTGGGTCCTTTGTTGTTTTTAGTATACTTGAACGATATATTTGGTTTGACTATCCCTGCTTGTGAACTTTTTTGCTACGCCGATGACACTGCTGCTATATTTTCTGGAGGCAACTGGAAGGAAACGTTTGAGGCAACTGAAAGAGGTATTTCCATTTTGGGACAATGGTTTAGTCAAAACTTACTTACTCTGAATACTCAAAAAACAAACTACATCACCTTCTTTAAAACGAAAGCTAGCGCGCCAAAGATTGATTTTGGAATTAAAGTACACACTTGCAAATGGCTCACAGTTTCCAATACTTCCTGCTCCTGCACATTTATCAATAGCACTAAATCCACTAAGTATCTTGGAGTAATTTTAGACCAGAACTTATCATTTAGGCAGCATATAATAGGTTTATCTAACAAAATACGGAAATTAACGCATATCATGAAAGTTCTGAGATACAGCTTAGATAAATGTTTGCTTATTCAGGTGTACCTCTCTCTTGTTCAGTCTGTCGTGAGATACTGTATTACGATTTGGGGAGGTGCAGCCAAGACCATCATGATAGAAGCTGAGAGAGCACAACGTTCTATTATTAAAATGATGTTGGGTAAGAAGTATCGCCATCCTACTGCCGCACTATATGAGGAAAGCAAATTACTATCCATAAGAAAACTTTATATCTACTGCTCTATTCTTAAATACCACAATACCTTTATGAAAATATATAATGATAAAAATCTTAAAAAATGAAGAAATGGGGTAGTGCTATTCTAAGCCGACACTACACAGCAAATCTTTACCCCACGCAACTTCCAAAGGTGCCTAAGGAATGTCTCATTCCCTAGCTCTGGCTACCCCTTCAAGGGATTTATAGCCGTGAGTATATGTATGTATGTATGTAGTCTGTGACTTTGTCTGCGCTTACTATCGCAATTACTGACCATAAAAACAAAACGTCGGTTGCAATTTCTACATTTTTTTTCAAATACCGAGAGTTAAAACCACCTTTGCTCAAAGACAGTGTCTCTTCCTTCACCCGTTTATATATAACAAAGCCTTATCACAAGTAAATATTATTGACGATACTAAACGTGAACTGATTTGTAAGGTTACCGATTGGCTAAGTAAACTGTCGTATGATGAGGCTGAATCCGTGTTGGTACCAATAACGTGATATGACACTCTTTATCAAAGCCACCTCCCACGTTTCATTCACTTGTACCCACATTTCTCTTCAACATCTTTCTTTCTTTCTCACATTAACACTTACACACACACATACACACAAAGATTCGCGCGCATTCGCTCACACGTATTTACCAACATATATAATTTGATGTTCGAATAAAAATACTGCATGATGTTAAGTTATTCAAAATATTATTTGTTATTATGTACCTTTATCTTATCCTTTTTTTTTTCGTTTTATATTGTTTTTTAAAATTTAAATACACTATCTAATTAATTTGAAATACTAAATATTAATGTAAATGTATAAAATTTCACTATCAATATATTTGTAATGAGTTTAAGAATCAACATAAAATTGGAAAGAATATATTCATCAATTGTAAATATAATTCATCTCTATAAATAAATCGTTGTAAGCCCCCTAGACGTAGTAAAAATTCCGGCCTCCGCGATAAAGGTTCGCCTAGTGCGGAGACCAATGGTAATGTTATTTTGCAGCAACATAACGAATATTATATTAAAAGATTTGTAATTTGTATTGTGCACTTTTATGGTAAATAAATGAATTTTGAATTTTTGATTTTTTTTTGAATTTGAGTATAATTAAATGAGAAATAATTATACGTTCATTTGAGAAAATAATGTCTTTAATAGGTCACATTAAGATCTTAGTGTGTGTGTAATGTCTAATTGCTTAATGTCATACGACTAATTTAAAAACACTTGTAAATGAAATTAAACTAATTATATAATAAAACTTGATGTTTTAGATATTTTTTCTCCATAGGAATAAAAAAATGTATTAAGCTGCCATAAAAATATGGTCTAAAAACTACAACCCGACTACGTAAAAAGGGGATTACGGAAGAAACAATAAAGAAATTTAGGTGGAAATTAATCCGGAAAGTAGTTGCAAAATTTAATATTTTTGCTTAATTTATTAATTTGTTCATAACAGGAATCATGAATAAATAATATGGATTTCAAAAAACGTTACCGCCTTATATCCCCGAAAGGATTAGTAGAGGTACTTACTAATACTTCTGGAAATCACGCACGTGACATTGTCACCTGGTGTTCAGAGTACCCACGTTTTGCATGGACAGTGTACTCACGTGATAGGGGGCAGGCCAATAGCCGTTTTGTGCGAAAAATCTACCATATGACTAAGTACAACCACAGATTGGGTCCGTGTTGGCTCACATAAAAATCTAAATCATATTTTTCATCTTACTAACGAAATCTGTTCATAATAATCACTCTTAATAATTTTATATTTCATATTTTATTTATTCATACATTTTTAATACTACCAACGGAATTCATAACAGCTAATGATCATATTTTTTCATTAATATTGTTAAAACCAAGAATCCTTTTGAAACTATATTTTTTTTCAAGATCTTTTTTCTTCATAACATTCAATGGTCATATTTTTTTATTTATATAATATTGTTACTACGATAAACAAGCAGGTTTGCATGAAAATAGGTATGAATCATGCATTTAAGGTGCTCGCTCCGCTGCGTTTCGCTGCGCTCCGCTCACTTGCTTTATACATAAATCTAACCTAACCTAGCTAAATGTGACCTAACTTTTCTTTGCCTACGACCCACCCAAGCAGGGGGCGCAAACCCCCTGAACCCCCTTTACATGCAACCAAGCATGCAAGCATGCAGCATGCAAGCAAGCAAGCAAGTATAGATAAAAACACATCTAATTGTTTTTTTTTCATTTTAGACTAAAACACATTTACGAATATTATAATTATTATTGAAATGATTTTACCGCCGGTCATTAGTATAAACATAAATAAATAAATAAATAAATGATTATGAAACATCGTGAGGAAACCCACATGGCTGAGTTGTACTTAGTCATGTGACAGTGTATATTCGTACAAAACGGCGATAGGCCTGCCCCCTATCACGTGAGTACACTGTCCATGAAAAACGTGGGTACTCTGAACACCAGGTGACAAAGTCACGTGATGTTCAGAAGTATTAGTACCTCTGCTAACCTATTCGGGGATATTCGGCGTGAACGTTTATGTTTATGTTATGTTATTATGAATTTCGATGATTTTATTTTTTATATTTGTGACCTGAATTTTTTATGAGTCATGTGATTTTAAATGGTATGTGAAATATTTTCGGACCTCCGATGATAGGAGTTAAAAAGTTATGTAAGAAAAAGCGCACCCACACAGATTATATACTACTATACTAGGTATAACTTAGCCATATGGATTTCCACAAGATGTTTTCCCTCAAGATTAACAACCATGATAAATTAACCACACATATGACTTAAGAAAAGACATTGGTGTAGGTCCGACCCGGATTTGAACTCTCGCCTGGCTGTATCGACGGGCGAGTGTTCTACCCATTGGACTATCACGGTTATTTTTTTTTTATTGATTATTTATTAAAATTTGCAATTATAACTGGGCACTCTTGCATCGTTATATACCATTATATTTTATGAGGTAAATACTTATGTATTTTAGTTTTCAAACGTTGCAAGTTAAATAAAATCGTTTAAAATAACGTGTAATGAGGCGTAGCCCGGGGGCGGAAGCAGATGACTTACTTCGCTGCAGGAATCGTGAGCAATCAATCTTTTCCCTAATGGAGGTATGCTTTCCCTCCAATTTTGTCAAGTTCGTATTTTATATAAATGATATATACACGACATTTTCAGACTGGCGATGGCGGCATCCGTAATTCATTTACGCTCAACATTGAATCATGAAATTTCTATATTTCGTTCTTCTCGTTTCGTTGAGGTTATGTAGTGTTGTTTTAGAATAGCACAATCCAATTTCTTTTCATGGATTTTACGTGACTAAGGGTATTAGACCTTGTTAAGTGAGGCCAGGAGGAATAGATGGAGACCCATCTCCTTCCATCTTTTATTTTACAATCTGTTCCCATTCAAAGCTAGAGAGGTTTGTCAGGATAGTACAAAGTGGCGATCGATAGTCTTTGCCTACCCCAATGGGAATGGCTTAAGTATATGTATATATGTATGTATTCTCCACTCACCCTTATAAGTATGTAGAATTAAACTCAATGTTTTCTTGCCTACGATTGAGAAGAAGGACTAATAAAATACGTATACTATAATTACTCAATAATTTAAAACAATTTGAAGTTTAAGTATTCATTGCATCAGTTACATCGGCCTGTATTGAACTCATCAGTTTTTTGTGCAAGCAGCCAGCTCTAATCAATATAGAAGAGTTTTTACATCATAAATAAGGTCTAGCTTATCCAAAGCAGTTTACAATCACCACTCACAGAGATAAAGTGGAAAAACGATAAATTCTTCAAATAGAACAACGAAACAGTTCGGAAAGTACAGCCTTATCGGAACAATACGAGACTACGTATCTTTTAATTGTAAGTCAGAGAACACACTGAGCGCGAAGAGTGTTTGTATTCCTCAATTCTACTCCTTATTAGTATTTTTTTAAATTTAAATAAGTGTAAATACATTAACATTATACATACTCGCTACATTCACAGCAATAATTCAAATTGGGAAGAAGTTGTCCAAGAACTTTTTTTTTCCGACCAAATTTCCGTGCTTTTGAAAACATTTAAAGCCGTTGGTCGCAGCTACAGTCATCGTAGTAGTAGTTAGTTTGCCATCCCACACGTGGCCAGTAGGGTGGACTATGGTTAAATAACCATATAACTAATTATTCGTAAAATATGCGACCGTTGATCGTCACGTAAGTAGAAAGACACTTGCTGACAGAGCGTATATTAATGTATGACTCTAACACAGTGTACCTTCACCTTTAAACGTTTTCCCTGATAATGCTCCGTTGCAAAAACAAGGTAACAACCAAGAATTGTTGAGAACTCAATATTTTCCTATTTTATATTTTTATATTACTTACGTCAGCCACGTAACTCAAGACTACTTTAACGTCCAATTTGGCATGTGGATTTAATGTATTAACACCAGGACAGGTGGGCTAAAACTGTCACCCAATGGATTCAACAGGAATGGCCTAAGCAGGAGATGGCGGGACGACCTGGACACCTTTAACAGAGTGTAGGGGACACCGATCACAATTAATATTATAAACTCTTACCTAAAACTTACTTTTTAAGATCTACATAAACATATACTCACGGCTATAAATCCCTAGATGGGGTAGCCAGAGCTAAGGAATTAAAAATTCCTCAGCCACTTTTGAAAGTTGCGTGGGGAAAAGATGGTAAAATAAAGGTTATAATTGAAACAACTATTGATTTTTCGGATATTTGAATTATTTCTAAATCCCGACGTTTCGAAAACTTTTCAGTTATCATGGTCTCCGTGATCATTGGGGTGGACAAAGACTGTCGATCGCCTCTTTGTACGATCCTGCAAACCTCTCTAGTTTCGTTGACATCCGTAAATCTTTTCATGCATGTTCTTTTATTCCTCATACTTCGGACTCCTACCTTAATAAATATCAAATTTAACGTTTTGTTGCTCATGTCACAATATTAAAATATAACTTGACGGCGCGGCATATGAATTTTTACAAAATTGAAACATGACGGCATATGAATTTACCTAGCTCGGAATTATTTTTCTGTGGAGCAGTAAAACATGTGTCTCCGGTAATATAATTAAGGATCTTTTTTCATTGTAATAACACAGGATCGACCCGGACAAACCGATGTGAAATAACAACGAGAAGGAATCGTACAATGTTGGTAGCTACAAAAAGACTGTACCATATTAAAATGGCTTTAACTTTCCTGCATAAGATTCTATAGTTACAGGTTTTTTTGTGTGTGCTGTTTTGGCCTTAATAAAGAGACAACGAATGCAAATATATATGTATGATTAAATATTATTGTTAAAATTAAATTTAATCATACAATCTTGATAAAGAACATAAGCTATATATCACGACGCTAAATTTCATAAGGGCTAAGCAGTAGACTAACCTAATTATTTGATAATAGCACTACATAAACGAAGCGGGATCAGTTCATTAGTTGCAATAAAAAACAGGGCATTTTTAATGCATACTACATTAAATTACATACAGCATAATTACAGCTAGAACGGGAGATCTTTCAACTAGATAATGCGTAATAAATAAAGAATAAATAAAGGAAAGAAAAATTTCGACACAGGCGGGAATCGAACCCGCGACAAGTCGGGCGTATACCCGTAAAATAGTGATATTGAGTTACAATCAAAGAGAGACATGAAAAAGTGTGCTCTATCTGATGAAAAGGTAAACAAACGCAATTATTGTTAAAAAAACAGATGGCGAATTTTCCCTCCCTATAACAATAAGTGCCTTTGTTTTAGATGTTCTAAAATATGCACAACAAAAAACATAACAGATAGATACATACATACATATACTCACGGCTATATTTCCCTAGAAGGGGTAGCCAGAGCTAAGGAATTATAAATTCCTCAGCTACTTTTGGAAGTTGAGTGGGGAAAAGCCTCAAAGAATTTCTCAGCCACATACCTTCCAAAAGTGGCTGAGAAATTTCAATTTTTTAGGCTCTGGTTTCTCTACCATGGGAGTTAAAGCCGTGAGAATATGTATGTATGTCAATAGAATATACGTAGAGTCTCCGTAACTTAAAATAATAAATGAATATTGCTAGACTTTACTAAGTTAGTATGAGCATAAAATATTACACACATGTTTGTGCTGCTCTGAGTTATGGGTCCGCCATTAATTTCGAGATAAAAAGTTTAGTCGTAATTTGTAAGAGATTTACGGAAATAAGAATTATATAAAATAGAAAACCCCGCTTTATTACTTGGTTTATTAGAAACCATTTAAAAACTGTACTTGAATAATATACAGTTTTGGTTTGACATCGATAATATAAAAGTTTTTTTTTTTGAATAGATAAACAATGTCTCGTCTTTTTTATGTATTTTTTTTTTATTTTCACGCTATTAGTTAATATTGGGTTAGGCAGGGAATATCTTATTCTATTAAAAAACTACTTACATATACAACTATACAAATTCTTCCACTGGTTCCATTTTCTTACCATCAATATCAATCACGCATTTTATAGTATACTCCTCTCTTTCAACCCTTTATTTTAAAAGACGCAAATATCTCAAGCAAAATCTCTTGCAACTCTTCCACTGACGATGCAAGTAACTCTTGATCGTCAGCATAATAAGTATTTTAAAACACAGATTATAATTATAACAAAGAAGAAATCATACTAATGGTAATTATTGTACCTAGAACAAAGAAAAATCTCAGAACCTAACCAAAACCAAGAGTTAAACATATAACAACAAACATACATATTCTCACGCCATTAGTTCCTATTGGGGTAGGCAGAGACTATCGATCGCCACTTTGTACGATCCTGACAAACCCCTCTAGCTTCATTCACATCCATCAATCTTTTCATACATGCTCTTTTATTCTTCGTACTACGGACACCTGCCTTTTTGAGTACATTTTCTATCTGATCCAAATGTGTCCTCCGAGGTCGTCCTCTACTAACATTACCTTCCACATTGGCCCTATAGATCTCTTTTACCAATTTACTGTCATCCATCCTCTCTATATGCCCAAACCATCTCAACATTCCTTTTTCTATCTTTCTTACAATATCATCTTTTACACCACATCTTTCACGAATCACACATATAATATTAAACATATAAATTGTAAAAAAAGGTGATGGATGTCCAACTACATTATTCAACAAGCCCTTTTTAGCCTCATAGCCGAAGTATACAATATCCCTATAACAATACTCCTTAAATAAAACATTTATTAATCTTTACCTCTCAGTTTTCTCTGCCGTTTATTTATTGTTTAAAAGTTTGAACATTCCCTACTCAAGGGAAGCGGATGTAGCAATGGCCAACTTAACAAAAACACATATTTCTCCCCACGGAGCAATCCGAGTGTAGTGCTGGCGCCGGAACGGACAATGCAAGTTTGATGAAGCAGCGAGCGCTACAGACCGAGGGAGTTCAGTCCATCAACAGAATTATTATGCTAAGTTAGCGCTTTTGGTCTAACTGTACTAAGATTCACAATGCAAATAGAACACAGTTTCAAAACCGGACCCTGATGAACAAGTAGCAAAGTGTGAGTCGTATATTTGGAGAAGTAGGTTTTAGGTAATACCATTTTATGAAATAAAACCAACCGCAAAACCCATTAATTATATGTAATGATTTGTTAATGACTATGTTAATGTTTAATTTTTGTGCACTATGTCCTGGTTTTTGGGCGAAGCGATTGGTGACCCATCACCAATGATACTTCTAAATGAAGCTGAGGAGTTTCAAGCTGTGGCAACCCCTTTTTAGGGTTCCGTAGCCAAATGGCAAAAACGGGACCCTTATAGATTCGTCATGTCTGTCTGTCCGTCCGTCCGTCCGTATGTCACAGCCAGTTTATTCCGAAACTATAAGAACTACATTATTGGAAATTGGTGCGTAGATGTATTCTGTAAACCGCATTAAGATTTTAAAATAAAATCTGAAAAAAAAACCAAAATTTTTAGGGTTCCCCATACATAGAACTGAAACTCAAAATTTTTTTTTTCATCAAACCTATACGTGTGGGGTATCTATCAAAAGGTATTTGAAAATGATGTTGAGGTTTCTTATATCATTTTTTTCAAAACTGAATAGTTTGCGCGAGAGACTTTTTCAAAGTGCTAAAATGTGTGTCCCCCCCCCCGTAACTTCTAAAATATGGGCATGATAATACTGAAAAAAATATATGATGTGTATTACTATACAAACTACTAACGAAAATTGGTTTGAATGAGATCTAGCCAGTAGTTCTATTTTTAAACGTCATAAATCAAATTACTTACCTAATTTGGCTCCCATGATTTTCACACAAACGGGATTTTCTATATATATGATAGTACGGAACCCTTAGTGCGCGATCCGACTCGCACTTGGCCGGTTTTTTTATTTATGGCCGTGAGTATATGTATGTTAATGTTTAGTATGTTATTTTATATATTAAAAATATTTTAACAAAACAATATTTTTTTTATATTCTTCCAAAAATATGGTAAAATTATGATTTGTATGGTATTAGGCGGAATGAAATATATTTGATGCTGTTCTTTTTCCTACGCTAATGTATGGCAGCGAATGTTGGGTGTGGCAGAAGAAACACGAACGAAAGTAGAGTGAATGCAGTAGAGGTGGTAGCTCCGCAAAGTTTGTGATGTATTTAGTGAGAAAAAGCGTGATTCGTGAAAGTTTTGGTGCGAAAGATGATATTGTGAAAAATATAGAAAAAGGAAAATTAAGATGGTTTGGGCAAATTGGAAGGATGGATTAGTAAATTAGTAAAGAGCCAATGTGGTGTGGATGGAAATGTTAGTAAAGGACAACCTCGGGGAACACATTTGAACCAATTAGAGTGTGTGCTCAAAAAGGCAGGCGTTCGAAGTATGAGGAATAAAAGACCATGTATGAGAAGATTGATGGAGTGGTTTGTCAGGATCGACGAAGTGAAGACCGATAGTATCTGCGTACCCCAATGGGAGCTAATGGCATATGTATGTATGCATGTATAATACATATTGATGTCACTCATAATCATAAGCCAACTGAAACAAGTTCAAAATAGCATCGGTCATAGGAAATAACAGCTTGGAACGTTCTGAAGTTGTCAAGACTTTTTCACGGTTTCTTTATATTAAATTTTCTCATACCTGATTGATTTATATTATAATAATTAATGAAAAAGAACAATAATTTTTAAACGTTCTGTAGAAAACCAACAATACATCTCTTAAAAACGTTTAAAGCGTAAAAGCATAAAAAGAAATGTATTTACAATGTTCCATGCCCATTAGTGCATAGTTATAAATTAAAATGGCGGCTGAGTGTTTCTCTCTGCAACGGAAGTAGAGCGCGGACGCTGTCACACGGCAGCGTTGCCAACTTTACAAACACTCAATCGTCCTTTCAGCCAGCGTCCTCTAGTTTATAAGTTTTTCAACGCCCTTGCTCAGAAAGTGAATTTTATGACATCCAACTTAGAAAGTTTTAAGCTCTAATTGCTGGAGCGTAGATTTGTACAGAAAATTTATAAGCAAAATGTAAACTGCAATAGAAAAGTGAATTTCATATCAAAGTGACAATTATATTTATAGTTTAGAATAAGAATAGCTCTGGTACGAAGTACTTCTTTTAGATTTATTGCCTTGGGTAAGAAATTTACTAATGTATGATGTATGTCTTTGTTATGCATAGTGTGACTGTGTTTGCAAATAACTTAATTAAAAATCAGCCGTGTAAGGTATTTGAGACCAAGCCTCTCTTCATGATAGGCAGCTTTTCTCACTAGTGAGTTATCACGGTTGTCGTGATAGAAAACTACATGAGGAAACGCACATGGATAAGTTGTACTTTGTCATATAAGAATTATATTCATACGCAAATGATAAGCCTCCTCCCTACCACGGGAGTGCACTGCCCAGGAAAAAACTCGGAACACTGTTTAGAAGTTCAGAATTAGCACTTCGAGTGACTCGCTCGCGCGTTTGAGTTAATACGGTGAATAATATATCACAGTGTTGTGTGGATGTCTCGATCTCGAGCGTCTACCTTTGAAGTTGCCAATATCGAGTAGAAGTAGACATTATCAATAAGCAAAGATTGTGGTATGGGAGCCTCCTTAAATATTTATACTATTTGGATTTAAATTTTTAATGTGTGTTTGAAAAACCTTTCTACAAACATTTATACATCGATAAACTTGTATTCAAACAGGGTTTTTCTTT
Organism: Bedellia somnulentella; assembly: GCA_963576735.1. Lineage (NCBI taxonomy): Eukaryota > Metazoa > Arthropoda > Insecta > Lepidoptera > Bedelliidae > Bedellia > Bedellia somnulentella. The sequence goes on along the minus strand of OY755189.1, from coordinate 15,247,291 downwards.
GTAAATTTTGAAATAATTACTTATTAAAAACCGCAACAACTAAACGCATAACTGTTTTCGAAATTTTTTTACTAGGATAACCACATGTCGCATTAAAATAACGTACCATATTTTATTAAGGTATAATTATAATAAGTAGGTTTGATAAAAAATGTAATCGGTAATAAATTAACTTTGATCCATTCAATAATCTATGAGGAAAAAAATAACAAAAAATATATATATTGTAGTTCCGATAAAAGGAGAGAAGTAAAATCAACCAATTATTTCTTAATAAATGACGATAACTGCCAGAAATATCGCTGCGTTGGTAAGCACAAAACTAAAATGTAGATGAAGCATTTAGTAACCACCAACTAATGCTCATACATCTTAGCCTAAGGATTTCCTGTTGCTGATTCCATATCTATTCGCACTGGAACGCCATGGAAAATCAAACCGAAGAGAAATATACAACCAAATACGCATCGTTGTATTTCTTAATTGTTATTACTTATTATTAATTCTTATTACTTAGCATTAGAAATGTAAATCAGAATAAAATATGAAAAGTACTATGACTTACTTATTAGGACGTTATGGCAAACGGATTAATATATTTGGATGCTGCTTTTGCTTTGTTTATGATAGTTATTTGCTTGGAAGATATTTTATGCAATGAAGTATTTTAGTTTAATACTAAAGATTAGGTAAAGTTTTTAGTAGGTGAGTAAAATGGAACATCAAGCCAACACTAAGTCAACATGTTTCCTCTTTGCGGTTGTTTCAAGGCCGGCACAAAACCGACGCAATTCATCACGTGACCCAGTTCCCGCCAACCCACATACAGCGCGTATCGCCTTCCTACGTCTTGCTGTTATCTCGTACTTAACAAGTTTGCAACATAATAGAATAGAATAGAATAGAATAGAAAACTCTTTATTGTACATCAAATATGGAAAAACAATTACAAATACACAGAATGAATTAACAAAAGTACAATTGGCGGTCTTATCACTAAAAGCGATCTCTTCCAGACAACCTTTGAATGGAGAGGTCAATAAATTAGAGTCATGTGAGATAGATGTACAACAACATGGTGAAACTGATGACTATGCGTTAATCTGCTTAAACAATAGAACAATCCAGTCATACTTAAATCTAGTTATAAAATAATAAACTATTAACAAACATATAAATACTATGATACAATAAATTAAAACTACATACAAATATTATGATACATATTTTTATTTATATACTTAATATATATAATTTAATTTGCAACAGTATTATAGCGTTTCAGTGAGGTAGTGCTTTTTTACCATATCCTTAAAAATAGATTGGGATTTAGCCTGACGAATCTCTACCGGAAGTGCGTTCCACAATTGAACAGCCTGCACAGTGAAGGAGGAGCCATAGTAATTGGTTGAATGGGAGGGAATGCTTAATAGAAGATTATGTTCAGAACGTAGATTAAGATCGTGGGAAGAGGAGAGAAATTGAAAACGTTCTTTTAGATAGAAAGGGGTGGCAGGATTGAATAAAATAGAGTGAAGGAGAGAAAGTGTATGTGCATTCCGGCGGAGACGAATAGGAAGCCATTTCAGTTGAGTGCGATATACAGATACATGATCATATTTCCTCAATCCAAAAATAAACCTAATGCAAAAGTTTTGGAGGCGCTCAAGTTTATTAAGTTGCTCTTCAGTTATATCAAGGTAGCAAGTATCAGCATAGTCAAGAAGGGGCAAGAGAAGTGATTGAGCTAACGCAGTTTTAGTAGCAGTAGGAAGAAAATTACGCAACCTTCTGAGGGATCCCGCTGAAGCGAACATCTTCCGGCTAACCATTAATAATAACAAAGTTTTCCCACCAAAAACCACTTCCGGGAAAACATGGCGCTCCCCTGCCGAACTGTCGATTGCTTCATCTCCAAAAACAATCGATTCGATAAACTGTTTTCTTTTTCATTCGTAAATTGGTGTTTGGAATTGGTTTTGTTTTATGTTCAAGAATTCGCTTCGCAGTTTGTGAATGTTTCGATACGATTCAATTCATGCTCGTTCGGAGGAATATTTTTAAATATTTAGTTTCTTTACTCAATGATAAAAAATACTCGCTTTGCGTCCACGACTACGTTCATGTAGACTACATATTTTGGCATCCAAGTTGGTGAAATATCGAAACACGAAACTGAATTTCATAATAATGTCCCCTATTAGGTTCTCTGCCCTATAAATTCGGTTCCTACACCTTTTCGTTCTTATGTGTTAGGATTAGCAAATTATATCGATTATTCCCACCGCCTCTAAAACATTCGGGATTCCTTTACTGTTCTCTTTAATAACCGAAGAAAAATATTTTCTATTACATTTTTTTGCATAAGTATACATTTTATAGCTCTGACAACACCTTGATGTGAAATAGCCATGACGTGATTTCGTAATGCAACCCTGATGCCAGCTACTTCGCAACCCTCCAACCAGATAGTTACCGTACACGTTACGTTACAGTAGTTAGTGAACAAGCTGTGTGACTATTAGGTCCACGGGCATTTGATTTTACGACCCAATCCAATATTGCAAACATACTGAAGCGATAAGCGAGTAACTTATCCTAATGTGGCACTTTCTCCATACGTCCCTTCCCAAATTCACTGTAATATGTATAGGAGTTGAGTATAGTTTTGTAGTGTAGTGTAGAACATACATACTTACATACATATACTCACGGCTATAAATCCCAAGCAGGGTTAGCCAGTGCTTTAGAGCTAAAAACTCCTCAGCCACATTTGGAAGTAACATAACATAACATAAACGTTCACGCCGTTTATCCCCGAAGGCAGAGGTCTTTGTCACCTGGTGTTCAGAGTACCCACGTTTTGCATGGACAGTGTACTCACGTGATAGGGGGCAGGCCTATCGCTACAAACTAATTGTCAAATACGTTGTCCCTACACCCTGATTGATTGATTCAATGTCCTGACTTTTGTCAGTCATACATTTGCTTAGCGTAAGTCAGTGGAAGTACATTTAATCACTTTCGGATATTGACATTCTTCGTTTCTTCTCTATTTAGCTAAGTTCTCTATAATACACCCTAACCGTGTACCCCCCCCCACTTCACCCCGCACCCCGCCAAACAAATCCAATTAGTAGATCCCCAGACTTTAAACGGCGAATCGGTATTTGTCGGGTGAAATCGTGAATTGACAAATTCATGCAATAATTGTTGAGAACGCCTAAAGCTTTTTCCAATACTTCGTTTTTGTTTGCGAGTTGCGTTTGTTCGCCTCTTTCCGGTCTTGTTCAGAAAATAAGTTGTGTTTTCTTTTGATTTAGGGTTACTATATTTATCAAATAATATTTTAAGACATATTTATATAAATTGATACAGATGTGTAGTTTCGGCTTAGAATGTCACTAATATCACTATCCCATTTCTTTCCGTGGATGTTCGCTAGAAGCGGCTATGGGATCGGAGCTTTTTAAGTGATTTTTGGACAATACTGCTGGAGACTACTCATCACCAAAAACTTTTATTTAACAATCTTATCCCCACACAACTTCCAAAAGTGGCTGAGGTATTTCTTCCGAAGCTTTTGCTACACCTTCAAGGGATTTAAAGCCGCGAGAATGTGTTGTGCATGGATATATTTTGAATATTATATCATATTATCATTGGTGGAATAATACATACACACAGAGCACAATACATATCGAACTCCAATTGAAATACCTGCACACCTGTTCTCAGGAATAAGATCTTAAAGAAAATGGTTGCTATGGCTTCGGAATTAACGATTTTCTAGTCTCTTTTGAAAGCAGGAAGGTTGGTCTAATAAGGATTAGTCTTGATGAGTTTCCAACCGCCTCGACCAATAATCTCTAAAAATTGCTTAATAATTCTCGTATTCTTAGCCACTTTGTAAAATATACCTAATGAAACATAGTAGTACTAAGTATCTCCGCTAAAATAAAAATGGTTTATATTTTATACGAAAAATTGAGTAACTTCAAATTACGAAGCATATTAAATACCTACATAATATGTATACTCACGGCTATAAATCCCTAAATGGGTAGCTAGAGCTTCATCAACTTTTAGGATTTTGTGAAAAAAGATACTTAAATTAAAATAAAAAATATAGAGGCAAATTAGGCATATATGAATACTAATAGAATAAGCTGTGTGGTGTCATTTATTTATTGTATTTAATTATTTTATAATGTTTTCCCCACTCAACTTCAAAATGTGGCTGAACAATTTTCTGAGTCTGAAGCTTTGGCAACCCCCTTTTAGGGATTCATAGCCGTGAGTAAATGTATGTATTTAAAATAAAGAATGATAGGTGATAATTCTTCAGCCTCATCACCCAAAAATCACTTTAAAAGCCTTGCCTAAGGAGACCCGCGGGCTAAAACGGGATCGTGTTATTCTAAGCATACTACACAGCTACGACGCATTTTACACACGAATTAAATGACTAAGTCAACACATTCAATTCAGTCATCTTGAAAGCTTGAGTGACTCAATTTAAAATTGGCTCTTATAGCCTTAGACTACGTAAAAACTCCAAACCAGTTCAGGAACAGTAAAATAACGCTGTTTCTTTTTCAATACTCAATAGATTTATTACGTTCCACAATGGTTTTCTTAGATGGTAAGTATGTAATTATGTTACAGCATTGTGGACCCTGTTGGGCACAGCAATTAGAGGAGAGGACGAAGTTATTTAAACACTAACATTAACTTGTTTGTGCAGAGCTGCCAGTACACATCTGACATATCTGCTTGTTAACCAAAACTTATGTCGCGTAGTGCCAGCTTAGAATGTCACTACCCCTTTCTACCCATAGGTGTCGTAATAGGCGACTACGGGTATGGGGCTTTATTAAGTGGTTTATGGGCGATGCGGTGGAAGACCCATGGCAAACGATAATTTATATCTAGCATCTTGTCCCTATTAACTTCCAAATGTGGCTGAGGAGTATCTATATATATCTAGCTATAAAGCTATGGCTGCCCTTTTTTAGGATTTATGGCCGTGATAATAAATATACATACATACGTACATATACTCACGGCTATATTTCCCTAGAAGGGGTAACCAGAGCTAAGGAATTATAAATTCCTCAGCCACTTTTGGAAGTTGAGTGGGGAAAAGATGGTAAAAATAAAGGTTTTTGGTGATGGGTCTCCAACCGCATCGCCCAAAAAATCCAATAAAAAGCCCCAATACCCTTAGTCGCCTCTTATGACACCCGTGGGTAGAAAGGGGTAGCGACATTCTAAGCCGGCACTACGCGGCAAATAAATATGTATGTAAGTAATCAAAAGTTGACTTTGGTGACGTTATGTGTGTTAATAAAAAAATAATTGTTCCCTACACTTAGACTAGAGTCTTTACTCAGTGTAAGCTTGCAGACATAGAATAGCTGTAACCCTAAAACAAAAACGAGGATAATGCTCTTCTCTCTCAATAATTACATTGAACCAGATTTTCGATATCTGATAGTTTCATCGAAGATCAAATTTCTGTGATGTTTTCTTCTCTGCGTCCGTCCAGGCGAGAAGTCTATTGTTCCGTCGACAAAATGAAGTAACCACGTGAGTATATCAAATTACTTAAGGAAAATAAACACATTGCTGTGTAAATTAATATTTTCTTTTATTATCCTCCTTATTGTTAGTTTATGTAGCGAATGAATATTACAAATAATATTTGAACCAAAAATAATATAAAAAATATAGATAAAAATAATGTAGCATCAAATAGAGGCATCTTACAAATCATAATAAAAGATAAAGAAGAATATTAGATTATAGAAACTAATAAATGGCTTCCACCTCAGTTGCCTCTTATGGGTTTCATGCTCGTTTCTAGTATCTACAAACGTGTGTCTTCGCCTTAAAGAACTTAAGAAGTTTATTATTTATATCACGCAAAACATGAAATTGCTATTTTTCCCCCTTTATACGATATTTTTATTTAGTCGGGTTTTTCGTTACTTTAATCATATACATTTATTTGAGAGTTTTAACTGTTTGTCATAGTTATTAAAAATATTTGTTTGCTATGTGTATACAGTGTAGCACTGAATATTTAGCTAAGAATCATGACCATATTTGGTTTTCTATAAACAATTTAATCAGGGGTGTAATGATTTTAGCATTATATCTTAACGAGACGTCCGTGCTCGAGAGATTAGCGCCTGATTTCTGAATTAAGTATTCAAGCTGAGAACGACTTATGTGTCGTTTTGACTCATTAAGTTGTTAAGATTTCAATGCGACAGAACGATACTTAAGTTGTTCTCAGCTGGAATACTCAATTCAGAAATCGGTCGTAGGTGTATAACTTCTGGGTCCAGACGTGGCGGTTTTGAATCCCGCTAAGGGCAACTTATATGTGTTTAAAACAAAAATATAAAATAGTCTTGGTTGTTATTTAGTTATTGTTATTTAAGTTTGTATTCCTTAGCACAGGGCATTGTAACTTTCTAAGGGCTAACTTTATTTATATAAAACATCCGTATAAAATTATTGATAATTCGGTATGCAAAGTTTTACTAAAGTGATGCTGATTACAAAACCATTTCGAGATATTATGGTTATGAACAATATTTTCTTGAAATTATATCAATTTGAAGCTAAGATGACTGTTATTTTATCAAAAAACTGTAACAGTGTTTGACCTTCAATGTTGTTTCAAAGACATACATCTTTGCAGTTTATCAATAAAATATCGAAAATTATAGGTTTGTTTAGTATAATATCGTAATAATTTTATTTGACATCACAAATTCGTGATATATTTTGCAATGAGCAACATTTTTATAAAATACTAGTGGATCGTCCCAGCTTCGCACGGGTAGCGTTGTTTTTTTAAATATCTGAGGTTTCTTTCTTCAGTCACTGCTCAAGCATTGTGAAATTCAGCGTAATGTTTTCAATTTATTAAATTTATAGCACTCCCTTAACAGTGTAGTTTGGTGATTTTAAATGCGCTTTAATGAACGGTTCAGTATTTCCGTTTAATAGCAAATTTTGGAATAAAACGCCATGAAGTATTTATAACAATCTAAAAAATAGTCATTACGTTATGAAGGATGAAACTACTGGCGCCATCTAGTATGTTATATGTAAATTAGTAAAGATTTGGTTTCGATCACGGGCGCGATGGCTTATTTTATGTATAATTTCGGTGTTTGTCTACCGATTTCTATGATTCTTTTTTTATTGAATAGGTAATAATGTTACCTTTTTTAAATTAGGGATGAGTGAGAGGCTTACAAACGTAGGAGTAAACAAATATAATCAGGATGTTCCGAACTGCTAAGCTATCAGGAATTACACTTGTTATTGTGAGTCAACCATAAAAGATAGACATATACTGTTGAGGATTTTTTTTAGATAATTTTATGAAGAATATTTCCGCCACACATGATTTCTATGTAAGTTTAACCATTAAGGCTGCACACGCGACGGAAGCTTAAAAAATGGAGTAACTTCTCCCGTTTTCCCCAAATTTCCCAAAATTCCCCTTTACTACTCTGCTGGAAAGTATACAAAAACCTGCGCAGGAGTATGAAGAATAATTGTACCAAGTTTCGTTAAAATCCGTCGAGTAGTTTTTGTTTCCATAAGGAACATACAAACCGACAGACAGACAGACAGACAGACAGACAGACAGACAGACAGACAGACAGACAGACAGACAGACAAAAATTTTACTGATTGCATTTTTGGCATCAGTATCGATCCCTAATCACCACCTGATAGTTATTTTGAAAATATATTTCATGTACAGAATTGACCTCTCTACAGATTTATTATAAGTATAGATTTCGCTTCATTTGCATGTCAAAAGTTGAACAATCTTTAAAAAAATCATAATTTTACAATTACTCATTTTAAATGGAAAATATTCAAATTTGTCTTTTATTTTCGTGTTTACTATCGAATAAAAATATTTAATAAATACCAAAAAAAAACTTTGCATACCGAATTATTTAAAAGCATCCAGCTTAGCATAAGAACAATGTTTCACAACTTCATTTGTGAGCCTAAAACCTAAAACTGGTAGAGAGTAATTCAGATTAGCGTAATATTATTTATTCAGTAAACTTAGTTATTACAAGTAAGGGTTGACAAGGGTTTCCAAAGTAGCCTGACCTGTGTCAAGACACAGGATAACCAGGTATTGATCATTTATACATTAATTAAAAGTATATTGAGTTGTAAAGGTAAACAAACAATGTGTGCAAAATGACAACTTATAAATATAATTATAAAAAAAGAAAGAAAGAAAAACGTTTCTTCGCCATTTCTAGGCACAAGAAGAACAAGTAATATAAATTTTTACAACTTAATTTTAACAAAATTTAAAATAAATAAGTTATAAAATAAAAAAAAAATTTTTTTTACAAAAAACAAAAAAACACCGTGTCACCCGAATTGGTGCTGTTTCAGCATTTTCTTCATTATGGAACATTTGTATGTATTGTTGAGTTAACAATAGCACAAATCTGTACCGTGCAATATTAGTTTGCATTATAACATATAATAAAAGCTTATTTTACTTAAGGCACTAGTTACCGTTGGGAAATCAGCTGTTCAGGGAGGCTTTTATTTTTCTTAATGTGGACATCTGCTTTTTTGAGTACAATCTCTATTTGATCTAAATGTGTTCTCCGTGGGTTTTTTTTCATATTATTTTTATTCATCCTCTCTTTGCGCCCAAATGATCTTAATATTCCTTTTTTATCTTTGAGACAATATCACTTCCCACCGCAACTTTCGTGAATCACACTATTTCTCAACCATTAACACCAAAAATTTATTTATTTTTTGATGGGTCTCATCTTTACTGCATTCACTCTGCTATCAGGTTTCTTCGGCCACATCAAAACAATTACAGCCATACATAAGTGTGTGTCTAAACTCAGGTTAGTAAACTTTACTTTAGAAGCAGGTGTGCTCATATTTTTGGTTGCCTATTACTTTTATAGTAAAAATAATAAAGACAAGAAATGAATGCCTGTAAGTTTCCTGCATCCACCTGTATATAACATTTAAGCTTTAAGTAATAAGACCATCAATTTTACTTCGATTCAAGTAAACATACATACATACATATACTCACGGCTATAAATCCCTAGATGGGGTAGCCAGAGCTAAGGAATGAGAAATTCCTCAGCCACCTTTGGAGAGTTGAGTGGGGAAAAGATGGTAAAATAAAGGTGGTTGGTGATGGGTCTCCAACCGCATCGCTTTAAAGCCCCAATACCGTCAGTCACCTCTTCCGTACACCCACCGGAAGAAATGTGGTAGTGCTATTCTAAGCCGACACTACACAGCTATAATTAGTAAAGTAATATAATTAAAGAAAAGTAATATAATGGAAAGTTTATTTACAATAATCAGAACATAATATTAATATTAAACAGTTAATAAAATATAAAACTAAACTTAAACGTGAGTAATATAATTATATCCGTTACACTTTTCAATTACGATACAAAATAAAGACATTTCTATTCTCTTCTATATAATTTCGATAACCTGAGCTATGAGCACAGTTTACTATACCGGTGAAGTAGGTAAGAACTTTGATAATTTGCGGTTCTCGCGTTGACGAGGGCCGGCCTCATAACTCATACGACGGGTGAGCGCAATGTGCTAGCACGCTGGTATCGGAGCTCGGCTCCCGGGCTATCGGGAACTTTGGGAACTCTGGGTTGCCATGTTCACACTTCGATATTCTACCAGGTCTATTTTTATTATTAACTAGTGGATCGTCCCAGCTTCGCACGGGTAGCGTTGTTTTTTTAAATATCTGAGGTTTCTTTCTTCAGTCACTGCTCAAGCATTGTGAAATTCAGCGCAATGTTTTCAATTTATTAAATTTATAGCACTCCCTAAACAGTGTAGTTTGGTGATTTTGAATGCGCTTTAATGAACGGTTCAGTATTTCCATTAAATAGCAAATTTTGGAATAAAACGCTATGAAATATTTATAACAATCTGAAAAATAAATCATTACGTGATGTAGGATGCAACTACTGGCGCTTTCTAGTATGTCATATATAAATTAATAAAGATTTTTTTTTGGTCACGGGCGCGCTGGCTTATTTTATGTATAATTTCGGTGTTTTTCTACCGATTTCTATGATTATTTTTTTATTGAATAGGTAATAATGTTACCTTTTTTAAATTAGGGATGAGTGAGAGGTTTACAAACGTAAGAGTAAACAAATATAATCAGAATGTTCCGAACTGCTAAGCTATCAGGAATTACACGTGTTATTGTGAGTCAACCGTAAAAGATAGACATAAACTGTTACGGATTTTTTTTAGATAATTTTATGCAGAATTTTTCCGTGATACATGATTTCTATGTAAGTTTAACCATTAAGGCTGCACACGCGACGGAAGCTTAAAAAATGGAGTAACTTCTCCCGTTTTCCGAAAATTCCCCTTTACTACTCTGCTGGAAAGTATACAAAAACCTGCCCAGGAGTATGGAGAATAATTGTACCAAGTTTCGTTAAAATCCGTTGAGTAGTTTTTGTTTCCGTAAGGAACATACAAACCGACAGACAGACAGACAGACAGACAAAAATTTTACTGATTGCATTTTTGGCATCAGTATCGATCCCTAATCACCACCTGATAGTTATTTTGAAAATATATAATTCATGTACAGAATTGACTATCTCAATAATAAATTATAATTACTTCGTCCTCTCCTCTAATTGCTGTGCCCAACAGGGTCCATAATGCTGTTACATAATTAAATACTTACCATCTAAGAAAACCATTGTGGAACGCAATAAATCTATTGAGTATTGACCTCTCTACAGATTTATTATAAGTATAGATTTTAACCTTTATTTACTACCTTTCCCGATTTATTTTCCAAAAGTGGCTGAGGAATTTAAATTCTGAAGCTCTGGCTACCCCTTTCTGGGTTTTATAGCAGTAAGTATATATATGTATGTGTGTGTGTAATTAGCATGATTTTATCTCCTTGGCTATCGGGGACCTGAACTAACTTGTGGTTTGACATGATTTTCTTTCTATGGGGTCAATTGATTTAACCTTCGATCATATATACCAAGGATACACCAACATAGCACGAGAAACGGCCCCGCCAAACTTTGCAATAAAAAATAGGTCTTAAGAAAATGCGGTAAGGTCGATCATTGTAGGAAAATAAATATTTAATTGTCAAACAGTCTTGTCATACTTCCGGTCCACTTTTGTGCGTTGAATGTGTATGGAGTGCGGCATCTTTGGTATATATGATCGAAGGATTGAACGGACAATTTGTAACTGAAATCAACCAACAATATTATGTTTAACAAAATAATGCTCACTTGACATTACATTTGTATGCCTTATATATCAAATTTAATTATTATATTTTACGGAGCAATAACTTAAAGTGAACATTTCAAGCGCGTTTGGGTTGTCGCTATAAATATTGAGAGAAAATGAGCGAAATCAAGACGTATGGCTACCCTAGACTTATCGTCGGACATCGGGACTCGTATGCCAATATTTCATGTACAATCTGTAATATACTGTGTTTAGTATATTAAAGAAACTTCAATGGATATTCAATTCTATATTTTAACAGTTTGGAATAAAATAAGAAGAATATTAAAAAATACCCTTATTGCGTATCACAATATAAATTGTTACTAAATTAACAATACTGTTTTAAACATACATATATACACACGACCATAAGTCCCAAAAAGGGTATAACAAAAGGTTCAGATCTAAAAACTTCACAGCCGCATTTAGAAGTTGACAGGGGACAATATGGTAGTAATAAAGTATCGTTGGTGATGGGTCTCTAACCGCATAGCCCAAAAAGAACTTAAAAAGCCCCATCCCTTCGCCGCCTTGTGCGACACCTATGAAAAGAAATTGAATGGTGCAAGCCGAACCTACAATATACACTTAAGAGCTTATTCCATTACACTTTGTCGTTTCTGAATTCAGACGTCCTTCGAAGTTACTGCCGCAGACGCTTGTTATGCCGCTACACAAATTTGTCTACTTTTCAGAAGCCTAGCGTTCTGAACATTATTCCACTAGTCTGAATTCAGATTCTGTGGCTTTCAGACGTCTTCATTCAGACAAATGGAATAAGCTTTTTACCCTCATTTTAAAACAAAGTAATAAAAACATAGCTTTATCGTGCTCCTGACCTAAACTTACACTCACTGAAAAGTCATGATAAGAATTTTTGCAAAAAATGTATATTGAGATGGATTTGACGCAGAGAAAGGATAAGAAATAAAAGAAGGACAATAGGAGATCATATAGAGAATCAGCTGAAAAGGCAGTCTTCTAAACTGCGAATAATAAAAGAGAAGGTTAGAAAATGGATTTCCACCGCCTGTGTCGAAATTTTTCGTTCCTTTATTTTTCCTTTATTTACTTGAAATAACATTCCGAGAACTAATGATATATATCATCAATATCATCATATAAGTATATTTAATCATTATAACTAAACGCATAAACTTTCTCGCGTATATTTTATTAGCATAACAACAAACACAAATATAACTTAGGACAATGTTTTATGGCGTAATGTTGACACGTAGTAGGTATCTTATAAAAATATGTATGAGGCGTGGCGGCTATTATCACAGACACAAGTATATTTTTTTTAACCTATTTATCTATATTAGACTGCTTTGCTTCTCATTAATAGTCGAATTGAATGTAATACGATAGGCCTGCCCCTTATCACGTGAATACACTGTCCATGCAAAACGTGGGTACTCTGAACACCAGGTGACAAAGTCACCTGATATTCAGAAGTATTAGTACCTCTGCCAACCCCTTCGGGGATATTCGGCGTGAACGTTTATGCTTATGATTATGCTTATTATTATGAATGTAATACAAGAGATTGTTTAGATGTTAATGGTGCCAACCAATATAATAATTGATGCCATATTAATTATGTCAAAGTATACTAAAGTATAAAGTATATTAAATTAATTAATTGATTTATCATGGCTAAGGGAAAACATCGGGAGGAAACCTACATGGCTGAGTTGTACTTAGTCATGTGACAGTGTATTCGTACAAAACGGCGATAGGACTGCCCACTATCACGTGAGTACACTGTCCATGCAAAACGTGGGTACTCTGAACACTCGGTGACAGAGTCACGTGTTGTTCAGAAGTATTAGTATCTCTGCCAACCCCTTCGGGATATTCGGCGTGAACGTTTATGTTAATGCTATATTAAACAGTTGCTTCCCGTTTCCGAATATGATGTTAAGGCGTTGATTGAAAGTTTTAAGGAGTATAGATGGTGAAATAAATTACCGTTGGTAATGGCCGCTAGGCCCTATCATTCATTTATAAGTTGGAAAGCACCTGACCGGTCTGGCAAAGAGATGGGTTGGTGCTTTTTTGAGGCGACTCTAAGAGTCAAAAGCTCAGGTTAGACACAAAACATAATTGGAACAATACTGAGAACATTTACCAAGTCTAATAATATATTTTAGCTACTAAATAAGCTACTCACTCCATTCTGGGTCTTACCTGAGCCTTTGTGATAAAAAATGACCTACTTAGGTGATTAATTGATGTTCGGGTACGATTCGTATAATATCTATAGGTATAGTCCGATTTTCTTGTATGAACGCGAATTACACGACAAATAAAAATGTTTATAAGAAACAATTGCTGCCAAATGTTTGTAAAGTATGTAGATTTTCTTAACTTACTAACAATGAGATCACAGAGGCAGGTATAACTTATTTTACGTAATTAATCATTATAGTTATTTGGTGTCGGCTCCCAATATCGGTGTCGGGGCCTTTAAAATGTTTTTTGGGCGATAAGGTTGGAGATCTATCACCAATTATACTTTATTTTAGAATCTTTTTCTCACTCAACCTCTTAACGTGACTGAGAAATTTCCAGTTCTGAAGTTTATAGTACACTTTATAGCCGTGAGTATATAGTATGTACGCTATCATTTTACTAGGTATTCAACCATTGTGTGATATTCGTATTATAATGTTGGAACAGCGCTTGCAATCCAGGCAAATGTAATCTCATGTAATCCCCGCCCTCTCCCTTACATCCCCCAGAGCCGCGCTGCTCGTTGTAAATCATACTGCGATGAATAAAGCAATAAAACAAACCTTTATTTCTTCTATTATAATATTATTACAAAACTTCCTGGAATAGGGCTTGTTTCTAAGTTGGGAATGCTAATTTTTAGGGTCCCATACACAGATAAAGACTTAAAAAAGACTATGCTATCTGTCCGTCTGTCCGTCGTCAAACAATACCTTATGTCACGGTTCATGTGTTAAGGCAGATGAATTGGACCCCAGATGGATTATTGAAGTATAAGAAATATATATTTATCAGCATTAAAGTAAATAATTACGACAAAAAAAACTGTGAGATAAAAGTGCATGTACAAAAAGATTTAGTAATGTAAGGCAGGCTCGAGAAGTTTGCTATGATACTGCAAAGTAACAGTCTTCAATCTCTACCTACCCTAAATGGATTTAATAGCGAGAGAATACGTCGGTTCGCATACAAGTTTGATAATCAATCAATTCCATCTAAAATTTTTTGCCGGTAATGCTACAGAACCTGATGAGCGTATACTGACTCGTTCTTAGCCGTTTTTTTCTCTCTCGTGCTGTCTCCTCTCCCCGCTTCATCTGTATTTTCCGCCGAGTCTGTTTCTTGGAGTAAATTACAGAGCGCTCTTTCCGTCCGAATTGAAATCTTCTTGATATAAATCGCTTTAATTAGGTGTCCGAGCCTTGCCTCCCTTCCCCCTAGAAGCCTCAGAAACGTTTGGTCATTTCGTTGAGATATTTAATTAGGATTTTACAAAGACGTTGCTCTTCGTTTATAGATTTAATTTAATTATGTTAGAAGCTTTTGGATTTTTTTAAAACCATTCGGAGAAATTGAAGAGAACTTTTTTGATACTTATTGAAGATCTGTTAATATCAGTTAAAGATTATCCGGAATACTCCTTTCCTGGGATACTCTGTTATTGTTAATCGACACATATTTTTAAAATCCAAACAAAGAATGTGCTCATAAAGGTAGGTGTCCGAGTATGAAGAATAAAAGAGCATATGAAAAGATTGATGGATGTCAACGAAGCTAGAGAGGTTTGCCAGGGTCGTTCAAAGTGGCGATCGATAGTCTCTGCTTACCCTAATGGGAACTAATAGCGTTAGTATATGTGACGACGATTGTGTATGTGTAAGGTGGCTCAATAATTGTTTATTCTAAAGTTCTGGCTCGCCTATTTGGGATTCATAACCGTGAGCGTTTATTTTGTATTAATATGCTCTAAAACCGCTAACGTATTTGAAAATCATATCATAACTGGAAAAATAAATAATAAAAAGTGTGATATTATATATCACACTCTTTCCTTGGAAGACTTTCACAATGATCAAATAAGTCTGCTTTGTCCCGATTGCAGTAGGTATGTATAAATATAGTTCAATCGGACATGAAACCTTTGTGCTGCAGACATCTAAGATATTTAAAAACTGTGTAATGTCGGCTTAGAATAGCACTACCCCATTTCTTCCGATGGGTATTCATATGAGGCGACTTACGGTATAGGGACTTTTAAAGAATTTTGCTGTTCGAAACTCACCACCAACAACTTTTATTTCACCACCTTCTCTCCACGCAACTTCCAAAAGTGGCTGAGGAGTTTTTAATTCTCTAGCCCTAGCTACACTATTAAAAACTATTTCTGCTAGTACGAATCTGATACGAATTTATATACGCTATTTACTTTTCAGGTACCTTTTCGCCAAATCAGGGCACATTGTGTATATTGTAAGTTTTGTGTTTTATAAATTATTATTATTTAGTTTTTTTTCTAGTATATAGATTCTTTTTTTTTGTTGTTGTATAAGTTGTTTAAGTCTATGTTTATTGTTTTTTTTTTTATATTGTTTGTGTCCTCAAGAGGCGAATAAAGATTTTTCTTTCTTTCTATTGGGTGTACAAACCTACAAATATTTAAAAGAACTAACTCGCCTGCATTCGTATCTCAAGTGCATCCAGCAGACAAAAGGGAATAGCAACTGAAGTACAGGAATGCCGGCATCTCCAAGCAACGTGCAAATTCCGAATAAAAGAATCGTGTAGTTAGCCTTTTAGCTGTTCTGAATGAGGAATGCGAGTTGGCAACAATAGCTTGCAACAGGATGCTTCACGTCCGTCTATTTTAAATAGCAATGGGGAAGTAATAACAGATAAGATCTTGTATTTCGAATTCTAGGCAAACTCGGTTTATTAAAATGGATTTTGCAAGTGCCTTTCTGAGTTCGTTTCCAGTGTTATGTGTTGCATTTGGACGAATTTAGTTTTATTTAAGCCTTTCCTCAAGGTGATATTTCACGGGACACCGGGCAATTTCAATGATAAATAGCGAATGTTCTTACTTATTTTAAAACCTCTTTAATGTAAGCATAAGCATAAGCATAAACATAATAAAGCATAAACGTTCACGCCGAATATCCCCGAAGGGGTTGGCAGAGGTACTAATACTTCTGAACATCACTTGACTTTGTCACCTGGTGTTCAGAGTACCCACGTCTTGCATGGACAGTGTACTCACGTGATAGGGGGCAGGCCTATCGCCGTTTTGTACGAATACACTGTCACATGACTAAGTACAACTCAGCCATGTGGGTTTCCTCACGATGTTTTCCCTCACCGTTAACAACCATGATAAATTAACCACACATATGTCTTTAGAAAAGATAAATTGGTGTAGGCCCGACCCAGGATTTGAACACTAGTCGTTTGTACGATAACCGAGTGTTCTACCCACTGGGCTATCACGGTTGCTATATCTTTAATGTGTGTGTATATTATTAACTAGTGGATCGTCCCAGCTTCGCACGGGTAGCGTTGTTTTTTAAATATCTGAGGTTTCTTTCTTCAGTCACTGCTCAAGCATTGTGAAATTCAGCGCAATGTTTTCAATTTATTAAATTTATAGCACTCCCTAAACAGTGTAGTTTGGTGATTTTGAATGCGCTTTAATGAACGGTTCAGTATTTCCGTTTAATAGCAAATTTTGGAATAAAACGCTATGAAGTATTTATAACAATCTAAAAAATAAATCATTACGTAATGTAGGATGCAACTACTGGCGCCATCTAGTATGTTATATGTAAATTAGTAAAGATTTGGTTTTGGTCACAGGCGCGATGGCTTATTTTATGTATAATTTCGGTGTTTCTCTACCGATATCTGTAATTCTTTTTTTATTGAATAGGTAATAATGTTACCTTTTTTAAATTTGGGATGAGTGAGAGGTTTACAAACGTAAGAGTAAACAAATATAATCAGAATGTTCCGAACTGCTAAGCTATCAGGAATTACACGTGTTATTATGAGTCAACCGTAAAAGATAGACATAAACTGTTTAGGATTTTTTTTTAGATAATTTTATGAAAAATATTTCCGTCATACATGATTTCTATGTAAGTTTAACCATTAAGGCTGCACACGCGACGGGAGCTTAAAAAATGGAGTAACTTCTCCCGTTTTCCCATAATTTCCCAAAATTCCCCTTTACTACTCTGCTGGAAAGTATACAAAAACCTGCCCAGGAGTATGAAGAATAATTGTACCAAGTTTCGTTAAAATCCGTCGAGTAGTTTTTGTTTCCATAAGGAACATACAAACCGACAGACAGACAGACAGACAGACAGACAGGCAGACAGACAGACAGACAGACAGACAGACAAAAATTTTACTGATTGCATTTTTGGCATCAGTATCGATCCCTAATCACCACCTGATAGTTATTTTGAAAATATATTTCATGTACAGAATTGACCTCTCTACAGATTTATTATAAGTATAGATTATAATAAATATTGTTTAAATTTATCTGAAGAATTTTGTGTATTTACTTTTGTCTATGTTCGTTGTGGTTGTTGTCCTTTTTCATATTTTATTTCTGTTTTTCTTGTTGTATTTCTGTAATGATAACTTTTTTGTATTGATTGTTTTTGTTACCTATCTGTGAGAAAAGTTAAGGAGATACACAAATTTATTTACTTATGTTCTATATGTTGTTATTTTATATTCTTTTTGCTATTTCTGTTTTTACTCCTTAATAAATAAAATAAAAAAAAATTAAGTTTATAAACCATTACCATTACTATACCCCATTCAACTTCCAAAAGTGACTGGTATTGAATATTGTGCAACTCTCAATACCCTTTTCTAGGATTTATAGTCGTGATATCTTTTTTGGTTAGGTAAGTTAGTATAGCAACCGTGATAGCCCAGTGGGTAGAACACTCGGTTATCATGCAAACGACTAGTGTTCAAATCCTGGGTCGGGCTTACACCAATTTTTCTTTTCTAAAGACATATGTGTGGTTAATTTATCATGGTTGTTAACGGTGAGGGAAAACATCGTGAAGAAACCCACATGGCTAAGTTGTACTTAGTCATGTGACAGTGTATTCGTACAAAACGGCGATAGGCCTGCCCCCTATCACGTGAGTACACTGTCCATGCAAAACGTGGGTACTCTGAACACCAGGTGACAAAGTCACGTGATGTTCAGAAGTATTAGTACCTCTGCCAACCCCTTCGGGGATATTCGGCGTGAACGTTTATGTTATGTTATGTTATGTAAGTTAGTATTATAGGAAGTAACATGAATCAGTTTCCTTAAGTTATATCATAATTTAAGAAAAGAGAGTCGAATACTTTAATGTTTTTTGACATGAATTCCTCATGTGGGGATTATTACTCATAATAAAATTTCTTTCCTTTAATAACATCTTTTATTTGAGAGTCGAATACATCGGGCAAACATTCTTAATATATCTTCGTATCGCATATTTTTCCACTTATCATTTCCCAACGATTACAACATTAGGAACATTAATCACAGTCACGTGACAGCGCTGACGAGTACAGAGCACACACAAATCTTCCATTCGCATTAGCCTTTTTTATGCACTTAGACTTAAAGAGATGTCTCAAAGAGATTTTGGCTACAGAATTTAATGTACGTGTATATATTTTTTACATACTAGAAATTCCCGATGTTGCTGATGTCAAACAGATTGAGTCTTTGCATTTAAATAGTTAAATTATGTGTTCTTTCTGTATTCGTTCAATATTGTAATGGAAAACAATTATTTTGGTTTCACATTCTGTTTGTATCACCATAAAAATATGTATGGTAATTATTAAAGCGTAAAATAATATTTAGTTAACTTCTTCTTTCAAGATTTAGATCAACTTCCACTAAGATTCAGTACTTCTTCAAGAAAACGCTTTAACAATTCCATATTAGTGGTAGTTATTGCCGGCTCAGAATGTCACTACCCCTTTCTACCTACGGGTGTCGTAAGAGGCGACTAAGGGTGTGGGGCTTTTAAAGTGGTTTTTGGGTGATGCGGTTGGAAACCCATCACCAACTATGCTTTACTATACTATACTTTATTTCTACCATCTTCTCCCATATTAACTTCCAAATGTGGCTGAGGAGTTGTACCTAAAAGAAATGCATGAGAGCTATAGCTGAAGAAATTATAATGATTGACGTAAAATAATAATATGGAAATTGTCTATGGTTCCATAATGTTAATTTTGTTTTTAATTTTATATCACCTTTATATAGGAAAAGGTTTTTGATGTAAATATTTGCACGCTAATCTTGTTAGTAGTATATTTAGACACTTTTATAACTGTTGATATCTTTATTTACTCTTATTCTGGCAAATAAATGATTATTCTATTTTATAACTCTGAAGTTCTGGCTAGCCCTTTTTAGGATTAATGGCCGTGAGTATATGTAGTACCAACATACACCTATGTATGTATATTGGTGGCCTCACTCTCACACAACGGCAAATCGCACAGACAGTTATATCTAGTGTCCGACCGAAAGTTCAGTTTCGGTTTCGGTTTCGGCTGAGTTTCGGCCAAAAAACAAGTTTCGGCGTCGGTTTCGGTTTCGGCGAAAATGGGCCGAAACTTTTGCCGAAACCGAAACATAATTGACAAGTTCAGTTCACGCACATTCACAATCGTCTAACTTCGTTTTCTATTATATCATAGTAGAATAACGCAGTGATATCCTTCACCGCGGTACCAAAGTTTTTAACTTACAAAATATTTGATGCTACATGGACGCGATCACAACTGACTTGTGTATTCTTTCTTTATAATTTCGCAACAAAATTACAAATCAAAAGAGTTTTCCTGGCGGTTTGTTAAAATACTTGGGCCGGAATGCGGGTAACATAGCCAAAGGTCAGTGACTGTGGGAAGCCGCAACATGCTGCTTTAGGCATAAAACCCGTTGGATTTAAAATATGCCATAGTCTTTTTAAGCAAATTCAAATGGGAAAGAAGGAATTTGATTTTATAATCAAAATTGTTTTTGAAACACCGTATTTTATACTTCAAATATAAATAGATGTCCTAGTCATAAAATTGTTAAACCAACCTTATTTATTGAAATAAGTAAAATGTGATTCAAGAATAACCGTTACAGAAAGACCCAATTAGAACATGTATAATGGGGTAGTCTGAAACCAAAAATATGCTTACTTTGATTGATGTTAGGAACCATCTCCCAACTAGTCACCCCTGCAAATTAGATCTGTGAAATGCATCTGCTTATATTTATTGATTTCCTTTTGTCTTTGAATTTAATTAGGAGTTGCTGTCTAGTGTTGGCTTAGAATAGCATTAACCCATTTCTTCGCATGGATGAGTGAGCGTAAGAGGAGACTAAACTATCGGGGCTTAGCTCTCTTTTATACGCGGGTAGGCCACTTCTTTGCGATCCAACTCCCCTGGAATGACCGATTTAAACCAAATTTGGCACAGCGATCAAGTAGACATTGCTAAGTGGTCGTAAGGGGTCGCATGTCGTGATCGAATTTACCATTGAGGAATGAACACCGAAAAACAAATTAATTTACACCGAAAAAAGTTAATGGTTTCTTATTTAGAGCGCGGCTTAAAGCTTAAGGGCGTCCCCGGAAAAATAGGTTGATATTGATTGTTTGGAAATTCTATAAAGTGTGATTTGATGATATTGATATGACATGAATAAAATATATGTTGGTGATTAGTTCATGGTGTTAAAATTTGATGTTTACCATTTTAATAATTTGTTGAAAAATAAGATGAAAAAAATTGAATTGGAACATGCTTTGTTTTCATAAAAACCGTATAGGCTCCACTGGCATAACATACATGTGAACTCATTATGTGTCTATATACGCGTAGCTTTAAGATCTGTAACTTTGATGTTGAACTTTTTATTTAAACATTATAGTTATTCAATAAAACCACAGATAATATAATACTATACTAAGTACATTTATCCTGCGCGCGCGTTTTTTTCCGTCCCTGTCACTCTCAGTAAATTTGACGTAAGAGTGAGCGCAATAGCTGCAAAATGCGGGGAGGCCCTTAAGACCGACTGTACAGATAGAAGACTGCGGTCCTCAGTTCAATTCATTTCAATCGCAATTTGCATTGAAGTCCTAGTATAAATTTATTCCCTCCACAAAAAATATATATTGAAAAAGATAAACGTAATCGTATACGTAGGCGGGGGTCCGAAGTGAGAAGAATAATGAATGTAAGGGAAGCAAGAGAGGTTTGTCAAGATCGTACTAAGTGGCGATCGATAGTCTCTGCCTACCCCAATGGGAATAATGGGCGTGAGTATAAGTAAGTAAGTAAGTAAGTATACGTATATAAACCAATAAACAATATAGTCCATGAATTGATAAGCTAATAAAATCACGGTTAAAAAACTCTACCATTTTTTTCATCCCGATTGAAAGCTTTAAACAAAAGGATTTCATAGTTGATAGCATCAACAATAAAAGGAAGATCATAAATTGCTACAGCTAATTAAAATTTCGTTCAGATAAATTAATACCAGCTGGCTTTGCCGTACGTTCAACAGACATATTTATTATTTTAGGAACACAAATTTACATCGGCTGTGAAAATTTATAGGCTTCCTATTATTTTCGATGCTAATAAATCTATTGTTAAAATTCTGTGAATGTCGGAATAGTAACATACATGCATACATATACTCACCGCTATAAATCCGAAAAAAGAGGAGGCAGAACTTCAGAGCTAGAAACTTCTCAGACACATTTGGAAGTTGATATGGACAAGATGGGAGATATCAAGTATTGTTGGTGATGGGTCTTCAACCACATCGCCCAAAAACCACTTAAAAAGCCCCATACCGTTAATCGCCTATTAGGAAACCCGTGAGTAGAAAGGGGTAGTGACAATATAAGCCGGCAATACATAGTAGAACCAACCCATTTTTTCTAGCGGGGGATCAGAAAAGACGACTTAAGGTTTTGAGAATTTATAAGTGAAAAAAAATGTATTTTTCAAAATAAAGTTAAATACTAACATTTTTTGAACGTCAAAATTTTAAAATTTTGAGTGAGACTGAGTAAGATTTGGCGGATGTTGATGGAGATACATCACTAACTTTTCTTTACAAAAGTGGCTCCGATTCTAAAGATCTGGCTACTCCTTCTTGGGAATGAGTAGTAAGGGGTTGGCCGTGAGTAAATTTATGTGTGTATTGCATGTAACAAAAAAATAAAGTATTCGTAAAGTTATGGCGCTCGATTGGTATAATAAAATTATATTGTTTTTCCTAGTGCATTCTAATCTCAGATAAGACCAGAGCGCGTATTTAAATATACACGAGTTTACATCACATACATATACTAACGGCTATAAAACCAGGCCCTAAAAGGGGTAGCCAGAGCTTCAGAAAAAAATATCATTAGCCACTTTTGGAAGCTGAGTGGGGAAAAGATTGTAAAATGATGGTTTTCGCCGATGGGCCTCTAACCAAATCGTCCATGAATCACTTAAAGTGTACGTAAGAGGCGACTAACATTTATTGGGGCTTTTAAGGGATTTTTGGGCGATGCGATTGGAGACCCATCACCAACAACCTTTATTTTACCATCTTCTCCCCACTAAACTTTCCAAAAGTGGCTGAGGAATTTCTAATTCCTTAGCTCTTGCTACCCCATCTAGGCATTTATAGCCGTGAGTATGTATATGTACAAAAAGGATACCTGATGAAGTCTTCTTTTAGTAAAACGTTCTAAAATGTGGCGTAACCCTGAGACGCCATATGCAACATTGTCGACCCAACTCGACTTATATACATTCACGGCCATAAATCCCAAAAAGGGGTAGCCTGGGCTTCGGAGCTGGAAACTCCTCAGCCACACTTAACCGTGTAGTGCCGGCTGAGAGTTTTCTACCATCTTATCACAAATATGGCTGAGGAGTTTCCAGCTTTTAAGCTCTGGCTACCCCTTTTTGGGATTTATGGATGTGAGTATATGTATGGATGGATGTGAAAGTTTTTCTCCACGATGAGGCCAATGGATTATTATTTCATGGCGTGACTACATAAATATCTTTAAGTAAATAATTAAAATTCAGAAAACCAGGGGACGATCACGTTACAGAAATATAGTAATACAGTACGTTAACAACGTTAGCTTGTATGTGTGGTTAATTTAGAATGGTTGCTAACGGTACGGGCAAACACTACTGTGAGGAAACGCACATGACTAAGTTGTACTTTGTCATGTCATGTGACATGTTTTACCCAAAATGGCCGACTTGGCCTGCCCTCTATCACGCGAGTACACTGCCCAAGCAAGAGGAGGCCATCCTGAACACCACGTGACGACTGTCACGTGATTTTCAGAAACATTACTGCCTTTACCACGCTTTCATTGATATATGGCATAAACGTTGGAGCCTTGAGAGTAAACTATGGTGAGATAGGTAAGTTGGTGACAAATTAAAATTGGAGTTAGTCAGCAGAGAAACCTAGCTCCTTTGAGTTCCACATTACGAGTATGACAAATGATCACCCTTCGGTTCTCGAGCATCCTTACTGTGCTGTATTTGCAAATGACGTAAAGCTACTTATTTCAATTTCTTCATCTAAAGACTCTAAGCTCCTTAAAAAATCGTAAAGCAATGAAATTGCAATTTAATTTAGAAAATGCAAATTTATTTGATTCGCCGACAGCGTGCTCCATACACTTATAAATATATAATTGATGATGATGAGGAAAAATTGTGCCGGTTGCAGGATGCTCACCAATTAGTTCTCCCTTTTTCCTCAAACGTTTTTTTCGATATTTTATCGTAAATACTTGTAAGAGTAAAAAATTCAAATAGAATTTACCTAGTAATTATTTAGAATTTTTAAAGAACCTAGAATTTAGCTAGTTTGTGGGTTTTGTATGTACGCAATATATTTTCCTATCACAAGTATTTTTTATTACTTTCTGGGAAGACTCCGGTGATGTATCATTTGTTATTTTGTGCAAATTTTTTTTTTTTTAATATACGTACTTTATTTTTTAATTACTCAAATTAGATAGATTAAAAAAACTGGACAAATGATATAGTTATAAGTTGAAATATCCTTTTACTTCCTCTATCTAAACTAAACTATAAATTTCACACACTCACGGCTTATCGTCTGGGATATAGGTAGGCATAACTTTAGAATCTTCTTCAACTATATAACTTTCAGCATGACTAACACGAGTGATCTTTTATCTTGATAATGCATGGTACAAAACAGCCATCACTTTCGCACTTACAATATCGAATACTCTTATCTCATTCTAACCAACAGTGACGATAAAATAGCCCTCGTGTTAGAGCACCAGCTAAATTTTACCCAGTACCAGTAGAGAAAGTAATAAAGATGGGGAAATGAAGATAAGCGACTGACAAAGACATAGGCAGAATACAAAAGGTGTCGATTCAGACTAAGTAACACTGAATAAAAAAAATAGACATCACATTCCGAACGGATGGTTTTCAGAAGCCAGCCTTCAAACCTGTTTGTTTTTTAGTTTCAGTCTTTCAGCTTTGTAGTGTCGGCTTAGAATAGCACTACCCCATTTCTTCCTTAGGGGTTTTTTTAGTTATTTTTGGGCGATGCGGTTGAAGACCCATCACAAATAACATTTACTTTATAATCGTTTCCCCACTCAACGTCCATAAGTGGCTGAGGAATTTATTATTCCGAAGCTCTGGCTACCCCGTTTAGGGATTTTCAGCCGTGAGTATATGTATGTAAGGTATGTATGTAGTTTATAGTTTTAATAAGAAGCGTGAAATTCTATGAATCTCATCTGAAATACAGTTTACCGGCAAATAACACTCTAAGGAGCAGCTGCCCCTCCCCTTCCTGTATTTCGCCGTATCCGAGGTGATTGATGAGCTCCAAACTGAATCACTTAAACACCCCCGTTCGACTTTGAGTTCTCCCATACCTCATATATTAGAACATACTTGCACAGAGATGTTGCAAGAGAAATTATATTTATTTGTAAGTTATAGTTAATTTAAGTTAATTGATATAGTATTAATTAATGTTCAATGTAGTAAATCCAAATTCCAGAAGTGGCTAAGGCATTATCTTTTAGGAGCACTGGCTACTCGTTTCAGGGATTTATAGCCGTGAATGTATGTACATACATACACACATACATATACTCACGGCTGTAAATCCCTATAAGGGGTAGCCAGAGCTAAAGAATTAGAAACTCCTCAGCCACTTTTGGAAAGTTGAGTGGGGTAAAGATGGAAATGAATGTATGTATGTATTATTTTACAATTGTAACACGCGTTTGTTTCTGTTCTGCTCAAATTAAGTTTAAGCATGTTATATTGGACGTTATTGGGTGTACATTCGCTCATAGTTTATGAATAACTATGCATTGTTATGTTTTCATTAACTTGATTGTACCACATACTGGTTAACGTGAACCATAAATAAATAAATACTAACCTACATACAACGAATATAGTTTATTTCATCTCTGCATTCCAAAAAGAAAAAGACGAGCTAATCTAAGCCATCTTTTCATCGTGTCCTACAGCAAATAAAACACCAAGGAAAAACGAAGGCAAATTATCCGCCCAATTGAATCGGGTTTAATCAAGAGCATTATTATAATTGCATTTCGTTGTGTGCGTATTCTTCCGAGCTGTCAGCGACACGGGCGGCCGGCCGACGGTTAATTAACCGCCGCGATCGATGACCGCCCGCGTAATGGTCGACCCATATAGGGTTGCCAATCTTTCAGAATAATACGGTAGGAAAGTTTGTTTATGAGATAAGATCAAATAGAATAAGTTTTGTAAATGAGCTCTTTTTGGGTAAGAAAGAAATTTTTATGCGTTGCTACTCGCTACTCATATACATTCATTTATTCAAAGACTACATACAAATTATTATAAAAAATACTACACTAAACAAGGCATCTGAACAATAAAATATTTTTTCGCTCATTAGCTTATTAATAGAATCTAATTTCAAATGAACACAATTATGACTATAGAATGATTTAAAGATATAAAGTTGTTTCGTATATTAAAAAATATTATGAAAACATGTGTGTAGTGTCGGTTTAGAATAGCACTACCCCATTTCTTCCGGTGGGTGTACGTAAGAGGCGACTAACGGTATTGGGGCATTTTAAGGGAATTTTGGGCGGTGCGGTTGGAGACCCATCACCAACAATCTTTATTTTTACTATCTTTTCCCCACTCAAATTTCCAAAATAGGTGAGAAATTTCTAATTCTTTAGCTCTGGCTACCCCTTCCTGGGATTTATAGCCGTGAGTATATGTATATGTATGTATGTATGAAAACATCACTATTCAGAGAACTTAGCTAAATAGGGACTAAACGAAGAATGAGTATATACGTATATGATTCAGTGTATTTACGCTGCTGACTTTAAGCGAAGAAAATGAATGACCAACAAAAGTCAGAAACATTGAATCAACCAATCAGGGTGCAGGGACAACGTATTTTGACAATTAGTTTCTAACATAAAGATAAACGTTCACGCCGAATATCCCCGAAGGAGTTGGCAGAGGTACTAATACTTCTGAACATCACGTGACTTTGTCACCCGGTGTTCAGAGTACCCACGTTTTGCATGGACAGTGTACTCACGTGATAGGGGGCAGGCCTATCGCCGTTTTTGTACGAATACACTGTCACATGACTAAGTACAACTCAGCCATGTGGGTTTCCTCACGATGTTTTCCCTCACCGTTAACAACCATGATTAATTAACCACACATATGTCATAATTGAAACAACTATTGATTTTCGGATATTTTAATCGCGTGTTATTACATTATTTTTAAAGCCCGACGTTTCGAAAACTTTTCAGTTATCATGGTCACGGGAAGACTGAGGTGTTATTGGTCATTATACAGTACTATAAAATTATTAATACTAACTACCTTCACAAAATTTTAAGTTACATTTGCGTTTAATATTTGCTATGTACAAAAAGAGCTAATGTTATCTGGAGTCTTGCTAGTGTTCTTCCCTCGCTTGGTTGTGCTAATGACCAGGTTCCAAGCAGGTGGTAATTGCCAACCATCATCTCTATTGAAGTTTGGATGTTTCTTTATTTCAATAGACTCGCGTATCATTCTAGGTATCAATCGATTCTCTTTTGCTAGAATTGTAGGTTTGTCAAAACGCATGTGGTGGTTTGGCTTATCGAAGGTGTGTTCACACAAAGCAGATCTTCCAGGACGCCTATTCTTCATACTCGTATCAGCAATATGTTCTCTAACGCGAGTTGCTACACTACGCTTTGTTTGGCCGATGTATGAAAGACCACACTCACAGTCTAGTTTATAAACGCCTGCATCTTGTAAAGGGATCTGACATTTGATAGGTCTTAGAAACTGACTTATCTTTTGGTGCGGCTTGAAGTAGGTCTTAATGGAAGCACGTTGTAACACAGTACTAATTTTGTCTGTTACACCCTTTACAAAAGGTAGAGTTGCAGGGAGTCTTTCAACAGTAGGTGGTTTATCGGAGGAGCGGTGACGTTGGCGGGGCAATTTCAGCTTGTTGTTGTGAAGAACTTGTTTCACATGACTGAGCTCTCCAGCAAGATGGTGTTCGTCACAAAGATGTTTGGCTCTCTGAAACAAAGTTTTACCAAGTTTTTAATACGCGATTAAAATATCCGAAAATCAAAAGTTGTTTCAATTATAATGTGCAATCGTGAAAATCTTAGAAAATACCACACATATGTCTTTACAAAAGACAAATTGGTGTAGGCCCGACCCGGGATTTGAACACTAGTCGCTTACACGTTAACCGGTGTTCTACCCATTGAGCTATCACGTCGTCGTAGTTTCTAGTAAAATTTAATTTGAAATTTTTGAACTGAACTACTACGTTTGGGTTCCGCTCTAATTATTTAAGTCCTCGGTTGACAGCCCTATAGTTGGGTCACCTAATTTACAAGGCCCACGAAAAAGGGTATTTCTTTTTATTATGTTCATGTGTTCGGTCTTCGGACTATTTGTATCGAATGAATTCTCGCAGTCTATTTATTTGGGGTCATTATGGATTGGGATTTCGTATGGACCATAAATTCTCCTGTTAATAAATCCTTACGATGCCTTAGAGAGTTAAAATATGATAGGGATACCAAGCATTTTGAAGTTTCCCCATATGTTTTCTTATTTTATTGACTCCTTATTCTTTTCTCGTTTTACAATGACACTAAGGGCAAAAAATATCCATTTTAAGCAAGAAAAAGATCGTTCAACTTCTACCGATGTTAGTGGCAAAAAGTTCATCATTTTGAAGTTTTGTAAAGTTTTTTTGTTTACTGATTCTTTAACTTCTGTTTCTTTATTTTTTAACAAATTATCTATATTTTGTATCGTCATATATCCCGGATTTTTATTTTAATTTTTTTCACTACCCCATCACTAAAATCAGGTGCCACCAAAATGCTACAAAGATAACGGGGTCTTGATAAGATACCAGGGAGTTTATCTGTGAGATATTACTATCTGAGACCTGTGAAACCGAAACTTGTTGTTTATCCGGCAGATAAGTGCCGAATAGACTATCAGAGAGTTTCATAAATAAAAGATGTTATTAAAGGAAAGAAAAATTTCGACACTGGCGGGGTTCGAACCCGCGACCTTCGGGTATACGCCCCCGTCGCTCTGCCAACTGAGCTACAGTGTCAGTTGGCATCCAGCGCGAAATTTCTCTATCCTTTGTTTCTTTTTTACACGTTCAAGTAGTGTTTGCGTTTCCTACCTCCGAATTTTAACTAATTCGGACGGCCACTTGTCTACCTTTTCAGATAGAATGCAAATGTTGGAAACGCCTAACTATCACATAATTTAATGTTTTTTGACATGAATTCCTCATGTGGGGATTATTACTCATAAATAAAAGATGTTAGGACGAAGGTCGCGGGTTCGAACCCCGCCAGTGTCGAAATTTTTCTTTCCTTTAATAACATCTTTTATTTATGAGTAATAATCCCCACATGAGGAATTCATGTCAAAAAACATTAAATTATATCAGAGAGTTTATCTGTGAGTGGTGAAACTGGCCCTAAATAAAGTGATATTTTATTATTTGATAGATTGATTAAATGTATATCGATCGAAGATAAGATATCGTCAATTTATTGATATATTTTTACTATGTATTTTGTTTAGAGAAAAAAGTTAATATTGCAGTAGAATGTCTTTTGATTATATATTATATATATTACTTATTTAAATTATTTTTATAAATAATAAATATATAAAACGTTCAAGCTTTATATCCCCGAAGGGGTTGACAGAGATACAAATACATCTGAACATCACGTGACATTGTCGACTGGTTGGCTTAGTTAGTGTATTCACGTGATAAGGGACAGTCCTATCGCCGTTTTATAGGAATACTAGCTTTTTGCCCGCGACTTCGTCCGCGTGGACTACATTTTTTGCATTCAGTTTACATCCAAAATAACGAAACACTATCTCAACTTCTGTTTTTTTTATTTATATTCCCGCGGGTGTTGTAAAGGCTATAAAAGACATTGAGGCCTTTCAAGTGATTGCTAGGCGATGCAGTTGGTGAAAAATCACTAATAACCTTTATTTTACTACATTTTCCCAATATATTTCCTAAAGAGGATGAAAAATTACTATCTCTGAAGCTATGGCTACCCTTATAAGGAATTTATGGCCGTTAGTTAATACTTATGAATGATTGATAGATGAATTTCATAAATTTAATCGCACCAATTTTTTTTTTCTAGATACCAAAATTACAAAAATCATTATTATCGTTATTACTTTCATTTGCTATATCAACCCTTTAGGGGTTGAGTTCCAAAAATTTCCTGTTTAATTTCTCATAACAATCATGAAACAACCCATTCTGTACCAACCTATGATCAGAAATGAGAATATCTTTAGTAAGTACAAATACGGGTAGTAGTTGGGCGCTTCGGCGGCGGCCCAATGCTGCCCCTACACTGATCGTTCGTGATAGTGGGAGAGCTTGCAGCGATTGCTAGCGAATATGGGGATGGTTAGTGGTGGATCTCCATCCAAAATAATCGCTAAAGTGAAGGGATAGTGCTTGCTATTTTTTTTATACATTGCTATTCTAAGCTAACAAAACAAAAATTATAATACAAAAAGCTTGAATCACCTGAGATACGAATCCGGACGTTACCGGCGGTGTAAATGTTTTTTTACGCTTTATTTTTTATAAGTCTTACTATTAACCAACAAATTTGTCATTTAAACGTACACTTATTTTTATGAAAATGGATGAAACCCCTTAATTAATCTTAATCTTTCCAAAATGACCATTAACGAAGAGTCTGATCTTAAATCCATCGATAAAAAAATATTCGCTGCAATATGTTGAGCCAGATGAGTTAAGGTTTTTTGACGCTCCTGTGGGAACCCTTGCATATTTCTCATTTTCGTGGATTCATCATCGTATCATTTAGCTTCTAAATTTACATATTTATATTAGTTTGCAATATATTACTTTGTTTTAACGACACACAGCGCCATCTCCAATACATCCAGCAAGCATACAATATTTTTGTTTTCCCTCGGGAACATCAATTTTTCCGGGATAAAAAGTATTCTATTATTTAATCCAGGTTTTTAACTATACGTCTGCAAAATTTCAAGGGTATCGGTTCCGTAGTTATGGCGTGAAAGCGGAACAAATAAACAAACAAACAAACTCACTTTCCCATTTATAATATTAGTATGGAAGTATGGATACTGTCACATGCAAAGTAAAACTTATCCATGTGGGTTTCCTCACTATGTTTTCATGTTTTGTATGAGTTTAGAAAAGACAAATTGATGTAGGCTCGACCGAGATTTGAACCCTAATCGTCTGCACGATAGGCAGTGTTTTACCCACTAAGCATCAGTTGCAAAGCTACTGTAATACATTTGTAAATATAATAATACAAATAGAATACGACTACGCAGTGTATTAAAATATTTAATATATATTATTTAAATTGCAACAGTATTACATCGTTGGTGATTGGTGGTGGATTGCTTTTTTTACAATCTCTTCCTCACTAAACGTCTAAATTGGCTCAGAAATTTCTTATTTCTAATTTGGAAGCTCTAGCTACCTCTTTTAGGGATTTATAGCCGTGAGTGTGTGTATGTATGTATGGAAATTTATAGTTATCAATCACTTCCTGTGTCCGCCAATGCGTCCCACTGTTCTAGGAGCAAACTTAGCTGTCCCAAGACTTAATAATTATACTCGTATATCGGTATTGGTATCCTTACGACTCAATTGTTTAAAACACCGAGTGATTTACGTTTGGTTTCCAATCTATTTAGTTAAGTTCTCTGTGTACATGAACCTAGAACAAAACTCCACCCGTATTTTTTTATAAGGAAGTTATGTTTATAGAAGTTAACCCAAAACTAAGTAGAACTTGTTTTACGGGATACTAACTCAAACTCAATGATATAGTTAACATTATATAATACACATATAAATAACATCCAAGACTAAGAAACAATCATTTATGCTCATCCATCACATAAATCTTGCTCTCAGCGGGAATCGAACCCGCAATCTCCGGACCGAGAAGTTGGTCACCTATCCACTCGGCTACGGATGTCGTTAAAATATTTATCCTATTATGCTGTGTAGTGTCGGCTTAGAATAGCACTACCCTATTTCTTCCGGTGGGTGTACGTAAGAGGCGACTAACGGTATTGGGGCTTTTAAGGAATTGTTGGGCGCTGTGGTGTGAGACCCATCACCAATAACCTTTATTTACCATCTTTTCCCCACTCAACTTTCCAAAAGTGGCTGAGGAATTTTTAATTCCGTAGCTCTGGCGTATTAATATTATAAATATGAAAGTTTAGATGTTTGGATGTTTGTGTGTTCAAGGTGAAAAGGCTTCTCAATGACATAATGTATATGAATGAAATTCAGCAGAATGCTAGATAATGACCCCAATTATGTCATAAAAAATATTTATATATTAAAACCTTTTTACGCCGGAAAAAAAATGACCTATAAATTATCCACGCCTGATTGAACTCAGAGTACCTGAAAAAACGTCTAAAGTTTGGCATAAGCAAATTTAGAGTACGATGTCTGTCAGGTCAGCTAGTAATAATATTTTTTTTATTCCGATCATGTTAACTTGACTTTCTGCTCAAATACAGCTTTCAAAAATGTTCTCGTTATATTCTATGAGTTCCTGATACATACAACGTTATATTATAGTTGAGATTTAATGCTGGCTGCCTCTTTGGAACCTTGCCACCAAACGAGAACGATTTTAACAATATTTTTTAAATAGTTTAGTGAAGTTAATACTTAGTTTTTTGAGAATGTCACTAGCCCTTTCTACCCACGGGTGTCGTAAGAGCCGACTAAGGATAGGGGGTTTTTTTAAGTGGTTTTTGGGTGATACGGTTGGAGAGCAATCACCAACGATACCTTATTTCTACCATCTTATCCCCTATCAACTTTCAAATGTGGCTGAAGAGTTTCTAGCTCAGAAGCTCTTGCCACCCCTTTATGGAATTTATGGCCGTGAGTGTATGTATGTATGTATTTACTATTATTGATGATAGTACGGAACTTGACCGATATTTAGGTCTATTATAGTATAGCAATATTTCGGCACATGAAATTTATAAAATATATTTAATTATATTACCTTTATTCCTAACCCATAAACTTACTAACTACTAATAAAAACAATAGTGATGTTTCTACCTGCCGCATACAAAAGTGTAAAACATTAATTTATGGAGCTGTAGGTCTAATTGTTTCTTTTATAACTGTGTACATCTGTAATGTAAACGACTGTTTGTTTCCTAAATAAATGAAAATAAAAAAAATAAAAAATTACTTATGTATCATTAAATTAAAATTATAGAAATATCAGACGGGGTCTCCATAAAAAAAACATAATTGTCTATCTATCTTCTATACTATAATAAGACTGTAGCGAGGTCAAAACTGTACATTAAAGAAAAAAAAACCAGTGGAATATGTTTAATTTTCGATACTGAAGCAAAATTTGCAATTTTTGAAAAAAGTCTGTTTGTCTGTCTTTCTGTCTGTATGTCCGGTCATCACGTTAATTCTACCAGACGGATCTTGATCAAATTTGGTATGAATGTAGTGTAATGATTCTTGTTAAAATATATTGTAATGATTTCTTTGAAAAACATATATTATTAATTCATGTTGGTTTTTAATATGAGTACCTTTTGTTAATCAGTTTTGTAAAGTGTTTCACCTCAACTTCCGTTTAAAGCAACCAGTTTTGTAAAGTGTTTCACCTCAACTTCCGGTTGAAGTGACTGTTTTCGGTTTGACAAGTAATGAGTGGGGACGAGGACGGCTTTTGAGGCGGGACATTATTTTTAGTCATTCTATCGTTAGCAGAAGTGAAGTAAAGACGTTTAGTCAAAGTTACTGCCCGTAATTATAGTACAAATAGTTAATTGTTAGTTGTAATATATTTTATATGACCAAGTGGAAATAAAGTCAGTGTTCAAGAATTGGAGTTTCTTTATATTTCAGAAGTGGGTATGTACCAGATCTTTTCAATAACTATGTTATTATTTTATGTCGAATTTGCGAATATAGTGACAGTTTTTTTTAAAGAGGATAGATAACATTTATTTATTTGATATACGCCTACACACACGGACATGTATTCGATTGGGGCTACTCTCCGATAATACTTACTCACACGACACGACATGCATTTGATCGGGGCTACTCTCCGATAATGCTTACTCACAAGACATGCATTCGATCGGGGCTACTCTCCGATAATGCTTAGTCACACGACATGCATTCGATCGGGGCTACTCTTCGATAATGCTTACTCAGACGACTCGACATACATTCGATCGAGGCTACTCTCCGATAATGCTTAGTCACACGACATGCATTCGATCAGGGCTACTCTTCGATAATGCTTACTCAGACGACTCGAATACATTCGATCAAGGCTACTCTCCGATAATGTTTACTTACACGGCATGTATTAGATCAGGACTACTCTCTGATAATGTTTACTCAGACAACATGTATTCGATTGGGGCTACTCTCCGATAATGCTTATTTACACGACATGCATTCGATCAAGGCTACTCTCCGATAATGCTTATTCACACGACATGCATTCGATCAAGGCTACTCTCTGATCATGCTTACTCACACGACATGCATATTATACTACAATGACAGTATCCTATATGTACATATATTTTATGTTCTCAAAAAAAAAAAAAAAAAAGGCAACCTAACCTTTGCCATTGAAGCCTAGCCTTGGCTTTGAAGTTTGGGTATGTAGAAGCACCGTGACATTCGCAATATGTACAGAAGTTATTTGAATTTACCTGTGTTTTAAACTATTTTACCGTCAAGAAATGTTAAGGACTTCGCGTTGTGCATTGGTGTTAAAACGAATCACAGACTAGATTTGATAACGTAAGACAGTATCTGTTTTCATTTTCATTTAGTCTAGAATCTTGTTTATTTTATTTTAAATTATTTACAATGTTGATAAAACATTATGCAGGTGGAATATTACTTCGTAATCTATTTTAACATTGTAAAACTTTATGACTAAAATTTGAGTGGTTTTTACATATTTGATATAAAGTAAGAGTGAGTTATTGAAATTATTTTACACTACCTGCATATCGTGACATACGTGATGTAATGAACTATGTATGATGACTGGATTATTTATTTACATAACACAACCATATTTATTTATTTTCGTAACACAACCATGCGATGCTCGCATCGCATTCGAGTGGAACCCGCCGGGCGGCAAGCGAGCCCGCGGCCGTCCCGTACACACTTGGCGCCGGAGTGTGGAGACCGAGCTGCGAGCGGTGGGACTGAGTTGGAGTGCGGCCAGGGAAGTCGCGGCAGACAGGAAGGCGTGGCGGGAGCTTGTGCAGGCCCTGTGCACCAGTGGGGTGCCATAGGACGACAACAACCACAACACAACCATATTATGGGACTGAGTGAACTATGCATGTTCACTGGATGATTGGACTGAGTGAACTATGCATTTTCACTGGATTATTGGACTGAGTGAACTATGCATTTTCACTGGATTATTGGACTGAGTGAACTATGTATTTTCACTGGATTATTGGACTGAGTGAACTATGCATGTTCACTGGATGATTGGACTGAGTGAACTATGTATTTTCACTGGATTATTGGACTGAGTGAACTATGCATGTTCTCTGGATGATTGGACTTAGTGAACTATGTATTTTCACTGGATTATTCGACTGAGTGAACTATGTATTTTCACTGGATTATTGGACTGAGTGAACTATGTATGTTCACTGAATTATTGGACTGAGTAAACTATGTATGTTCCGAAGATTATTGTACTGAGTGAACTATGTATGGTCACTGGATTATTGAGCTGAGTGAACTGTGTATGTTCGCTGGATTATGGGACTGAATGGACTGTTAATGTTTACTAAATTATGGGAATGAATGAACTGTGTATGTTAACAGGATTATTGGAATGAATGGACTGTGTATGTTAACTGGATTATTGGAATGAATGGACTGTGTATGTTAACTGGATTATTGGATTAAATGAACTGTGTATGTTCACTGGATTATGGGACTGAAAGAATTGTGTATATTTATTCGATTATGGAACGGAGTTGTCTGTGTATTTTCAAATCAATAAATAAAACTGAATGAACTTGCTATGTTAACCTGATCAAACTGGACTTGACCAAAGTAAGAGTTAATGAATCTGAATTTTGACTTATGGATCAGACATCTATTCCGAGAAACTAGGATTTCAGATATGCGACCCCACGAGAATAACGAGGGGACTCCTCCAGGAACTCCCCCGAGAAATCAATTGAGGAGGAAAAGAAGTAGAAGATCTCCTTCTACATCTTCTAGTGAAGAGGATAGAACGCCGCATAAGGCGCGAATGATATCAAGCCGTTAGAGTGCTGAGGATGTGCTACTTGCAAGTTTCAAAGGAGAGTACAACACTTCAGTAAGAATTAAACCACAGAATTAGCCAATCACTGATACCTACTGATCCAAGCTTTTTATTCAGCAATGGATGGTTAATTTTAACGAATTTACTGGCAAATTCTATCTAAATTTCATCAATTTGGTGGCCAGCATCGACTATGTCGGAAGGTTTATTGATATAACTGATTAAATTAGATTCGACCGGTCACCCTTTTCTGAAACCGTGTTGTGATGTACTTAATGTATAATGTATTTTATTTTGTAATAATGAGGCAGATTATTTTCATTTAAATAGTAAGAGAAACAAGGGAGAAACGGGTCTATAGTTTGATACAACAGATAAATCACCTTTCTTGTGAATAGGTATAAATCGTGCTCTTTTCCATTGATTAAGAAACTGTCCGTCTCGTAGAGAACGATTGAATATAATACAGATAGGGAAAGAGAAATGTTTGGCACAACAATTTACGAAGAGAGGGTAGATGCCGTCTGTACCAGCATTTTGATAAATGTTTAAATTACGTACCTATGTACTTACTAATTTCATTTTCGGTGATAAAAATATTTGTATTGTTTGTGACGTATATTAATTAAGTAATATTTTTATTATTCTAATTGGAGCAATGGGTTGCAAATAGGCTACTAATTTTTTGTGCATTAGATCTAGTTTCATTATTAAGATGCATCTCGGCTGAAATTGCTAAAGAACTTTTACGTCTTTAAAAAAAAAAATATCTAAAAGGAATTTGAATGAGTTTTGATTTATGATTCAAGTATATTTTTATAATCTCTATAGCACTTATCCATAAGTTTGTGGCATCTATTACGTATAATATCGTATTCAAGTTTATCTGTAGGATTTTATATTTATAACATCTACTTCGAATCTTGTTTACTCAGTGAGAACCCGAATCAGTGTAAACTATACCAGGAGGATACTTTGATATCTTTCTGCTCCGTTTAGGAACAAATTCATCATGACTGAATGTAAAGTATCATTAAGTAAATTCACCATACTATGGAAACTTTCAAGTAGAGTAAGGTATCCCAATCTATTGTACTTAATTCTAAATTTATTTTAGTTGACCTTGAAAGTATTTGACAAGAAATAAGATATATTATAGAAAAGAATCAACCTTCTGCTTGGTTAGATATAATTCTAATTGGTCTCCTGCTACTCAGTACAAGGTTGGCGACTTAGTGGTGATTGTGCGAATTAATTTTGTCAATGATGCGGAGAGTACCAAACTCCTTTCAAAATTTATTGGTCAGTCTAAGATTTTGAAAGTTCTCGAGAACGATCGTTAAAGGGTTACTGACGGTCCAGGTTTTTGCTTAAAGAGGTAATACGGAAATAATAAAAACATAAAAAGAGGCATTACGGTTCTGTCAATTGCCTTGGGTAGAATTAGACCGTGTGTATAAAAGCCTTAGAAGTTCAGAATAGCGATCCTAGTAGTTCAGATACTTGCAGTGACAGTGACAATGACATATAATACCCCTGCCATACCTTGTTTGGTATCTATTGAACAAGTTGAATAATTACATTATGTATTAAATATACATTAACTTAATCCTATATAAAATTATCTGATTGTAAATTGTTCATAGTAAAACTTGTTAATATAATACACTTTTTTTTAAACACTCGCGGTTTGTAGACATTATATATAATAATCGGGATTAACAGATTCAAACAGATTCAAACATGGTTTGCTTCCAATAATCTTGTACTGAATGGTAAAAAAAAAACCAAATGCATTAAATTTGTATTACCTAATGTTAGGTACGTTGATAACGAAATAATTTTAAATAATGAAAAGTTAGTATTTTCGGATGACACAGTTTTCTTAGGGATAACTCTGGACTCCAAGCTCCAATGGGGACCCCACATTAGCTAGCCCCACTAGCTGGCAGGCTAAGTAGTGCTGCATATGCCGTTAGGAAAATATGACATTTGACAGATGTACAGACAGCTCGATTAGTTTATTACAGCTATTTTCATAGTGTAATGTCTTACGGTATTTTACTCTGAGGCAGAGCAACTGATGTTGGTTCCATATTTATTCTCCAAAAGAGAGCAATAAGAGCTATATACAATTTGAGATCCCGAGATTCCCTGAGGGAATTGTTTAAAACAATAAATATGATGACGCTGCCATGTCAATATATTTATGAAAATATTATGTATGTAGGAAAGAATCAGGCCTCTTTTGTGAAAAATTGTGACAGACATATTCGAAACCTGAGAGACAACAATAAAATATCAGTACCAAAATACAGATTGTCAAAAGTAAATACATCTTTCATGGGGTTGTGCGTAAAAATGTATTATAAAATACTTGAGGACATTTTAAATTTATCAGAAACAAAATTCAAAGCAGCAGTTAAAAGAAATCTTAGTTCGAAAGCCTATTACAATGTCAATGATTACATTAATGATGAAGTGGCTTGGTGTCATCAGGGCTCTGTGCAGGATGTTTCCGGGGTTACACCAAAATTGTAATGGACGTAAAAAAAAGATGTGTGTTGACGAGTTTCTTACGGGTTCTTCTCTCAACAAAACACCTTCCGAATCCGAAGTAAACTTAGTATTAAGTTAAAATTTGACGTTCAAAAAACAAAGATTTATCTTTTTATTTTGAAATAAATGATTATTGTATTTTATTTTATTATTTTAACCAACGAAGATTTTTAAATCACTTTCGTGTTAGGATTCTTAATTTAATGTTTTTTTAAACTAAAATAATAATTATTAAAATAAGTAAGAAGTACATATACTGACAGTTAACTCGGGAGCAAACGTAAGTTAATTAGTTAAGATATATTTTTATTTTATTTTCATTTATTTAGGAAACAAATAGTCGTAAACATTTTAAATGTGCACATTTACATAAGAAACAATTAGACCTACAGCTTCATAAATTAATATTAAACAATTTCGTAAGCGGCAGGTAGATACATCAGTAATTTTTATTTTATTTTTATTTTTAGACAGGCTCAACAATTATACAATTAACCTAAATAGGAAATTGGAATAATATCTATAAAAAAAGAGATGAACGAAATGAAGTCAAAAGCGAATATCTTAATTTTGTGACAAGAGTTTAAACTGTTACAAAACAGATCAATTTCATAAAATTCTGAGTTCTACAAGTTCACAATTCACCAAAAATAAAATTGTTGCAAGTATAGTATATATAGTTTTATGATGCGGAGGGACAAATAACTGTTTATTGCAAGCCATGTCTACTGTCTAGGTATCCTAAATAATATTTTTCTAAAGTTCTGGAGAGTCAACTTTACTATTGAATAATTTAAACAGGAAACTCAAGTCAAATTGCGTACGTCTATCTGGAAGAGTGGTTAGTTTATGATTTGAACGGGAATAGAGATAATAACCGTAGTAATTATACCAATATTCCAATGTTTTTATAAACTTTTTCTGAACTCTTTCTATTCGTGAAATATGACAGGCGTAAAAGGGACTCCAGATAATACTAGCAAAGTCCAATATTGAGCGCACATAACTAAAGTAAAAAAAAATAAAAAAATTATAAAATAATGTAAGTTTTTGAACGGTTTTGATATATCTACGAAAAATAAACCCAAGTTAATTAAATGTTCTTTTTTTTTATAATCGATATGACAAATAAAAGATATTTTAGAATCCATTACGATTACCAAGTCACGTATTGATGTTACTCTTTTGATTTATGTAAACCATTCAAACTGTACTCATGTTCAATAAAGCTATGTTTTCTTGTAAACGTTATTACAATGCTTGTGAACGGTTCTTCAAATAAAAAATGATCCATTGAAGCACATCCCCATGTATTCCTATATTTAATAATTTTATGGCCATGAAATAATGTATCTTATCACACGCTTTAGAAAAGTCGGTGTACATAACATTAACTTGTCGCCCTTTATCCATGGCATCTATGAGGTAGTTAGTGAAGGATAGCATAGTGAATAATATATGATATAACAGCTGTATACAACTTTATGGATTGC
This sequence comes from Bedellia somnulentella, assembly GCA_963576735.1. Classification (NCBI taxonomy): domain Eukaryota; kingdom Metazoa; phylum Arthropoda; class Insecta; order Lepidoptera; family Bedelliidae; genus Bedellia; species Bedellia somnulentella. The sequence goes on along the minus strand of OY755189.1, from coordinate 15,206,784 downwards.
AAAAATAAATGAAATGAAATGAAATGAATAGTGATTCGACCGAACGCCCCTTAGAAAATCCATGTTGAGAGGGAGAGATATGATTTATGTAAAGCATTCATTATTAGCTGGAAGACAATCTGTTCAAATATTTTTGCAAAAATGTTACGTTTGGATATAGGTCGATATTGTGTAAAATCATTATGATATAAATTTTTCGAATCGGTGTTTAAGGCCTTTTCAAATTATTAAAAATTCTACCACTAGCTTGCATTTACATATATGAAGTGTGTGTTTTTGTAAAGAGTAATAAATCACTTTTTAAGAATATGCCACTAACGAGGAGTGATAGACTTAATATAAAATTTAAAGACAAATTAGCAATGCCAGATCTAAGACAGGCTTTAAATAGGAAAAGTATACTATATATGTCGTGAAAAACTGATAATAAAATACCTGATTACTTTAAGAATTTTCCTATAATATTATTTAAAAGAAAAATATTTGAATGGCTAATGGAAAAATGTTTCTATAGTGTTAAGGACTTATGAAGGACGAAGAATAATATTTAATTTTAATGTTAACATGTTTTTATGTTCTATAATAATTCAGTTTTCGTTTTGATATGTTTAAATTGATTGAAAGGTATTATATATATATTATTATTTTTTATGTAGTCAACTTAAAATGATGATGATATCTCTGTGGCAAGGTTATATTTTATTTTATTTGTATAGTTCATTTAGAGTTATGAACATTAATTTTATTAATTAATTAACAATACTGCATGATGACATTTTTATCAATTTCAATAAAATGACGTAGTTAAACTTTGTACTAATGTCGTACACTCGAAAGAGTAGATTGTGACAGTCGCTATTATAAATTTATGTAACATCTTTTGTTGTATCCGCAATCATGACAAGAAAATGGTTTCAATGGTTTCCTGTTTTTAAATAGACGGAAATATTTCAAATTTAATTGACAAGTTGTATATGTATGTAAGAATATAGAAATTAATATTTGTGCTAATGCTAAGATGAATTGAATGTAATGATTTCTTTTGTATTTTGTTTTTGAGTGCGCCAGGAGGCAGCACTCTGTAGGATGGCCGAATGTAATGATTCTTGTTAAAATATATTGTAATGATTTCTTTGAAAAACATATATTATTAATTCATGTTGGTTTTTAATATGAGTACCTTTTGTTAATCAGTTTTGTAAAGTGTTTCACCTCAACTTCCGTTTAAAGCAACCAGTTTTGTAAAGTGTTTCACCTCAACTTCCGGTTGAAGTGACTGTTTTCGGTTTGACAAGTAATGAGTGGGGACGAGGACGGCTTTTGAGGCGGGACATTATTTTTAGTCATTCTATCGTTAGCAGAAGTGAAGTAAAGACGTTTAGTCAAAGTTACTGCCCGTAATTATAGTACAAATAGTTAATTGTTAGTTGTAATATATTTTATATGACCAAGTGGAAATAAAGTCAGTGTTCAAGAATTGGAGTTTCTTTATATTAGCTTATACACCTAGCCACCATATAGGATATCATTTAGAAGTTACTCTCAAATAATAAATTCTATTTTAAAAGAACAATATGACTCGAATACTACTTTAGTTATTTTAATAGGTTTAAGTACTAAAGTGAATCCAAGTGACTTAAAGAAATCATTTGAGAGGTTAGTTAATTTAAATGTTAGAAAAATAATTATAAGTGAATTCCTATATTCCAAGCATCTTAGCTATAAGGTTAACACTAGGATATATAAATTAAATATGTTACTATATAATTTGACTTTGGGATATAGGCAAAAAATTGATAATTTTAATATAAATAATTATATTAAGAAATCATTAATGACTAAGAGTACCTTGAAAGTACCTGATTATTCTAAAAAACGTCTAGCTATGATACTAGCTAGTAATATAGTATACAATAATGTTATTAATTTGAATAACATAACAATTTCAACTGACTTGGATGCAGTTATTAGTACAAGTACTAATGTATCTGCAAATTTAGCTTTAAACTAGGTAGTAAGACAAAGGAAAAGGCATACATTTCACTAGTTCATCAGAACATACAGAGCCTTTCCTGCAAATTATTAGAATTAGAGTTATTCGTTAATAAGTACAATGTTAAAATACTTTGTTTGACAGAACACTGGTTAAAAACAGAACAAATGAACTTTAGTTTAAAGAATTACAAGGTGGGCAGTTGTTTTAACAGAGAGTCCATAATGTGTGGGGGTAGTATGATACTATTATATGTAGACATTAAATTTAAAGAAAGAAAAGACATCTGTAGACTCTCTGTTGAACAACATGTAGAAATCTCATGCATTGAATTGAGCAAGTATATAATTTTGTGTGTATATCGCCCACCCAAAGGTAACTATGACATCTTTGAAGCAGCGATGGAGGATGCTTTGGGGATGGCTTCCCGCAGCTCCAGAGAGGTTGTAGTTTGTGGGGATTTCAATGTTGACTTATTAGGTGAGGGTCTAGTAAAGGAGAGAATCTTAACATTTTTTCAATCATTTAATCTTGTAAATGTATTTAATGAGCCAACCCGAATTACCTCGACCTCTGCAACATGTTTAGATAATATTTATTGCAATTGTGACTACTCTGGTCACTTCCTTTTTGATAGCATTACCTCAGACCACAAGGGACAATTCATAAATTTAGAATTAACCATTGAAAAAAAAAGTCAATTGTATGTAGACAGATAACTGAAAAAAAACTTAGCTTATTTGAAAATAATATTAGGTCTAGCATCAGCCCCCCAATGAGAAGCAGTGAAACATTAGAGAATTGTCTTTCTTTCATCAATGAGCTAAAAACAGAATTTAACAAAATCTTTAAAACTAAGGTAATACTATGTAATACAAAATGCTCTTTTGCTGAATGGGCCATCGCTGGAATTAGAATAAGTAGAGATCACCTATATAACATTTATAGAGAAAAGTCCTATAACTTCAACCAAGATTTTATTATTTATGTCAGAAATTATTCAAAAATTTTCAAAAAAGTTTGTGGTGAAGCTAAATCTAGATGCATAGAACATAAAATTAAGAATTCTTGAAAATAATTAACAGTGAAACTGGAAAACTGGAAGACTGTCTGGAAAATAATTAACAGTGAAACTGGAAAACTAAAGTCCCCGCATGATCTCAATTTATTATTAGATAATGAACTGATACAGTCAAGATCACAAATTGCTGACATTTTTGAAAATCATTTTATTAATACCCCCACTCAGACAACAGAGAAATTAAATTCATGTCCCCATAAAGCTCTTGAGTTGTTGGAACAAAATGTTACCAAAACAACAGCACAGTTTTCTTTCAAGTATGTTGACAGTAATGATATAATTAAAAATTTTAAAACCATTAATCTTAAAAAAACCGAAGACATAACAGGAATGTCAGTTTTCGTCATAAACAGAATAATAAATATAATCGCTCCCCATTTAACGATACTTTTTAATAAATGTATAGATATAGGAGAATTTCCAGACTGTATGAAGTTAAGTAGGCTCATCCCACTACATAAATCAGGAGATAGTCAGGACTTTACCAACTATAGGCCTATTTCTATTTTACCAGTTCTCAGTAAGGTTTTCGAGAAAATCATGTCCAACCAAATGCTTTCATATTTCAATAAAAATAATGTATTCCATGACGAGCAATATGGTTTTACTAAAGGTAGGTCTATTGTAGATGCAGGAGTGTCACTAATGAAACATATTTTTAATTCATGGGAAAACTCCCGGGATGCGTTAGGTATATTTTGTGACCTCACAAAAGCTTTTGATTGTGTAAAAAAGGAAATAGCGTTGACTAAACTTAAATAACCATGATATCATTTATCATGGTTGTTAACGGTGAGGGAAAACATCGTGAGGAAACCCACATGGCTGAGTTGTACTTAGTCATGTGACAGTGTATTCGTACAAAAACGGCGATAGGCCTGCCCCCTATCACGTGAGTACACTGTCCATGCAAAACGTGGGTACTCTGAACACCAGGTGACAAAGTCACGTGATGTTCAGAAGTATTAGTACCTCTGCCAACCCCTTCGGGAATATTCGGCGTGAACGTTTATGTTTATGTTATGTTATGTAAACTTAAATATTACGGTTTTGACGAGCAAGCACTGAAATTAATGGCATCATATCTTGATAAAAGAACTTTTAAGGTAGATATTAATGGAACCACGTCGAAAGGATCGGAAATAGAGATGGGCGTTCCTCAAGGTTCTATACTTGGCCCATTACTGTTTCTGATTTATATTAATGATTTACCATTTATGGTACAAAAGTATTCTGAGATAGTTATGTTTGCAGATGACACATCTTTAATATTTAATGTAGCGAGATCCTCTACATCTCTTGACGACGTAAATAAAGCTATCTCACTGGTATTGCATTGGTTTACTGTAAATAACCTGGTTCTGAATGCCAAAAAAACTAAATGTATTAAATTTACTTTACCGAATGTTAGGCAAGTTGAGGCAAATATTGTTATTGACAGTGAAAAGTAGAATTAGTTAAAGAAACAAAATTCCTAGGGATAACAATCGATTCTAAGTTGCAATGGGGACCCCATATACTAACACTTTCTAAAAGGCTGAGCTCAGCAGCGTATGCCGTGCGTAAGATTAGAGAAATAGCAGACATAGAAACAGCTCGCATTGTTTATTTCAGTTATTTTCACAGCATTATGTCTTACGGTATTTTATTATGGCGGCTGATGTTCATAAAGTTTTCGTCTTACAAAAGCGAGCTATCCGATCTATCTACATGTTAAGGTCGAGGTATTCGTTGCGCGAAAAATTTAAATTGAAATTGGCGTGAAAATAGTGTCGTTTAATTGCAAGTCATTTAAACGATCTATAGAAAACATAAGAGGTTTATGTAACAGTGTTGATGTAATTTGTCTTCAAGAGACGTGGTTGATGAGTCATGATTTACCTACGTTAGGGACGGTGCATCGTGATTTTGGATATACGGGTACTACTGCGGTTGATTCTGCTGCGGGAATTTTAACGGGAAGGCCCTATGGGGGCGTGGCGATTCTGTGGCGTAAGACTTTGTTTCAACAAGTGACGGTTATTGAGTATTCAAATCCGCGCATTGCGGCTGTGAAGATAACCACAAGTGATAAACCGGTTTTGATTTTTAGTGTTTATATGCCATGCGATAGTGCCGACCATCTGGCAGAGTTTACGGACTGTCTCGGCTGTGTAAGTGCATTGATAAGTGAGTATCAGGTCGAGTGTGTGTACATAGTGGGGGATTTTAACGCACATCCGACGGAGAACTTTTTCGGTGAGTTACAAAACTTTTGCCTAGAACAATTATGGACATGTGCAGACATAGACTTATTAGGAATTAACTCTGGTTCGTATACGTTCGTAAGTGAGGCTCACGGATCGAAGAGGTGGTTGGACCATATTGTTGTTACGGAGGCAGCAAAACCTAGTATTTTAGATATCTTTATTATGGAGGATGTTTATTGGTCAGATCATTTTCCAATAATTTTTTGTTGTGATTTTAATTTATTAGTACCAAAGATTCGAGACGAGTATTATGGAAATCAAAATTCTGTACAGTGGGGTCATCGAAATGAAGAACAAGTGGTTAGGTATAATGAATTGTGTAATAGTAGGCTAAAATGTATTGATTTTCCATCAGAATTAGGGCACTGTTGTGATAATATATGCAATGAATTAGGACATAGGCAAATTATAGACCAGTTTTATAATGACATAATTAATGCTTTATCTTTAAGTGCTTCAGAATCGATTGTAAAGAGAAACCCTCGGGGAAAAATTACAAGGAATGTTATAGGTTGGAATAAGCATGTATCCGAGGCTCACAGGGAGGCCCGACGTAGTTTTTTAACGTGGATTTGGTACGATAGACCCTGTGCGGGCCCTATCTATGAATCAATGGCTAGGACGCGTGCTATATTTAAATCTAAATTGCGTTGGTGTCAAAAGCATCAAGATCAAATCAAGCTTGACATAATAGCCTCTCACCATTCCAACGGTAATTTCAAAAGCTTTTGGAAGCATACTAATAACTTACAGGCTGGGTCGGGCTTACCTGCGAGCGTGGAGGGAAAGTCCGAACATAAAGATATTGCTGAGTTGTTTAAGAGTAGTTTTACAGTGAATTCACCACTGGGACCGTCGCATGCCTGTGGTGCATCAACCTGTACTAGCAATACTTATGAAAGAATTACATCAAAGCAAGTACTTGAGGCTCTTAAACGACTAAAAGGCGGGAAATCACCAGGGCATGACGGTCTCAGTGTTGAACATTTGAGAAATGCTGGACCTCATCTGTCGCGTGTATTATCAATGTTCTATAGCCTATGTATAGGTCACTCATACCTGCCAGAGGATCTAATGAAGACTATAGTAGTACCGGTTGCTAAGAATAAGACGGGCGACATGTCCAAATGCTCAAACTATAGGCCTATTTCATTGGCAACTGTGGTTTTAAAAGTATTGGACGGTGTGCTTGACCTACGCCTGCAAAGTTGCACAGTCTTGCAGGATGCCCAATTCGGTTTCAGGGCTGGTCTGTCTACCGAGAGTGCGATAATGGCTCTTAAGCACACCGTCTCCTACTATACCAGGAGAAGTACTCCTGTTTATGGATGCTTCTTGGACTTGTCCAAAGCTTTTGATTTGGTAAGCTATGATGTGTTGTGGGAAAAGCTCCTGGAATCCGGTTTGCCGAGGGAATTGGTCTGTATTTTTCAGTACTGGTACGGACATCAGCACAATGTAGTTAAGTGGGCCGGGGTCTTCTCGGAAGCGTATAGGATGGAGTGCGGCGTCCGGCAGGGAGGATTAAGCTCTCCCCGCCTTTTTAGTATTTACATGGATGCCCTAATCGTAGAGCTCAGCAGGCAACGTGCCGGATGTTTCGTAGAAGATACCTGTATGAACAATCTGAGTTACGCCGATGATATGGTTCTGCTGAGCCCTACGATTGGAGGTCTTAGGAAATTGGTGGCAGTTTGTGAGAGGTATGCTTGCACGCACGGCATCCTGTACAATGTCAAAAAGACTGAACTACTTGTTTTCAAATCTGGAAACAAGCAGACATCCGAGGTTCCTTTGACGTTGTACGGGAAACCAATAAAACGTGTAACATTTTTTAAATATCTCGGTCATTACGTGACGGAGGACCTGAAGGACGATATGGACATGGAGAGGGAACGCAGAGCGCTGTCGGTAAGAGCTAACATGTTGGCTAGGAGATTCGCAGCATGTTCTAAACCAGTACGAATTACATTATTTAGAGCGTACTGTACATCTTTTTATACCTGCAGTCTCTGGGCCAATTATACGCTTAAGTCCTACAGCGCTCTGCGGGTCCAATATAACAACGCGTTCAGGGCGGTGATGGGTCTGCCGTGGCGTTGCAGTGCCTCAGGAATGTTGGCCGAAGCGACCATTCCATCCACGTCCGCCATCATCAGGCGGCGCTGCGCCGGCGCGCTCGCCAGCATTCGCGTCAGCCCCAACACCGTCCTGGCCACGATCGCTGGCAGGTATGATTGTCCCTACGTCCTGCAGTGGTTTAGGGTACATTGTGTTAAGGGCGGCAAATGTTGTAAATAATAGTTTTTATATCTAGGGTAGGTACTAACAGTAGACTAAGTGTACAGTTACTAACATTTAAATGGATTGTAAAGTGATCTGAAATAAAGAATTTATTTATATTATATATATTTAAAGATATTGGCATTTTAACTGTCCCTTGCCAATACATATTTGAGAATTTGATGTATGCCAAAAAGAATATAGGCCAATTTAGTAAAGTTAGTGATAGGCAGTGTTAACACTCGGAATAAGGAGAAACTTAACGTACCGAAGTGGAGACTTAATAAAGTAAGTAACTCCTTTATGGGACTATCCCTGAAAATGTTCAATAAACTTCCTTCTGACATATTGGAATTGCCTGTGGCATCTTCTAAAAAGGCAATTAAAGCCATGCTTTTAAAGAAATCTTACTACAGTGTTCAAGATTTTTTAAACGACAAGGACCCAACGCGCACATGACCATGTCCGTAAAGCTATAAATCTTCCCTCGTTATTCCTAGGAATAATTGTCCGGTGAGGATTTTTCTTCTCACGTTATGTGATTGGTTTTTGTGATGGACAATTTATTTTAATTATGTCAAACTAGCGTTTGGTTTGGTCGCATAGAAAATCTTTTGTAAAGTAAAAACATGTTTATAAACTGAAATTATACAAACCATATTTTGAAAAAATGAAAAAATGTGAATGTAAAGAGTTTCTTTGTTGATTCTTCTCTTTACGAACACCTTCCGAAGCAACGGATTAACGATTAATTTAAAACTTTGACGTTCAAAAAATGTTAGTATTTAACTTCAATTTGAAAAATAAACTTTTTGACTTTTGACTTTTTTGATTTACCACGGATTTCGCAAGGGTTCCCACAGGAGCATCAAAAACACATAACTTTTATATGGTTGCCCATATTTACACGATTCATTTTTTCATCGAACGACTTTATCAGACTCTAAATTGATAATATTTTTGGAAAAAATAAGGGTTTCATCAATTTTTATCAAAATAAATGTCCATTTTATTGTTTGTCAATAGTATGACTACTAGATATATAGCTTTTCAAAAAAAAAAATTCAACGTAAACGTCTTCGTGGCGTAGCGGTATACCGTTTGGTTAATACTAATCGAACGGAAGACCCAGGTTCTTAATAATAGATAGCACATATCTCAATTTTATTTATTTTTTTTAATTACAAAAGTGGCTGAGGAATTTATAATTTCTTAGCTCTGGCTATCCCTTCTAGGGAAATATAGCCGTGAGTATATGCATGTATGTATGTATGTATCTCAATTTTAATTTAGTACCGCCATCGATGACTGATTGGCTGCAATTTCTCACACATCACCAACGGTCAGTGTAGGGGCAGCACCGGGCCGACACCGCAGCGCCAAATTGCTATCCATACTTACTAAAGATATTCTCATTTTTGAACATAGAAACTTGGCACAAAGTTGTTTGTTTCATGATTCTTATGAACAATTAAAAAGGTTTTTTGGAACTCACCCCCTAAGGGATTGAAAAATAGTGTAGATTTTTTTACATTTCTGTATCTAGAAATTTTAAACTTGATGCGATTGACTGATATAACCACTTCAAAAAGGAATATATGAAATTCATATATCAATCATTCATGAGTATATACTAATGGCTATAAATCCCAAAAAAGGGTAGCAACAGCTTTAGAGATAGTAATTCTATATCCACTTTGGAAGTTGAATGGGGAAAAGGTAAATAAATGGGTCTCCAACTGCATCGCCCAATAGTCACTTAAAAACTCAATGTTCTTTATATCTATATATTAACACCCGCGGGAATATAAATATTTAAAAAAACAGAACTTAAGATCGTGTTTTGGTATTTTGGATGTAAACCGGATGCAAAAAAATGTAGTCCACGCGGACGTAGTCGCGGGCAAAAAAACTATTAGATAACTAGCTGACCCCACAGACTTCGTACTGTAAAAAGTGTAGACTTTCACGTCGTCAAACTGAAATATTTAACTGACCTGAAACTGCATTATTTACATCGTCAATATTTTCCGAATTCCTTTCAACGTCAAAAATTAAAGAAGTATCATCAGCAAATAATACTATTTCAGACCTTTTCTCGACCATGAACGGCAAATCATTAATATATACTATAAACAAAAATAGGCTTAATATAGATCCCTGTGGAACACCCATTTTTACATGAGTTCCAGATGATTTTATTTTATCGATTTGCACTTTTTGTATTCAATCTGAGAAGTAGGACTTTATTAATTTAAGTGCGTCACCTTCGATGCCATAATGTCCCAATTTTATGAATAAAATATTATGATCTGCACAATCAAACGCTTTTGTAAGATCGCAGAACAAACCGATTGCATCATTCTTAAGTTCCCACGAACCAAAAATATGTTTAACTAGCTGACCCCACAGACTTCGTACTGTCAAAAGTGTAGACTTTCACGTCGTCAAACTGAAATATTTAACTGACCTGTTGAGGGTCTCTGTCATGCGATGAGAAAAAGGGTGTTTTCATAGCGTCCTCACAATTTTTTCACTTCATCAGTTTTAAGTTTATAAGTATAGTAGTTTCGGCGTAGAGCATTGATTCTTAGTCAGTTAGTCTATTTAACCATTTTTTAGAAAATTTATTGAACTCTTAATTTTTCTGGGATAAAAAGTGTCCTATTGTGTTAATTAGATCATTATCTGGCTTCCTGTAAATTTTATTTTAAATGCGTTCTGTGAATTAGTCTTCATTTAGCTACAAACACACGAACAACTAAACTTTCACATTTATAATATTAATAGGATTAGGCTTAAACATAAGCTTCTCGCGCAGGTGACCTCGCTCGCCGGCCAGCGCAGCGTCTTGTCTTGCGCTTCATGCACGCGTGTAAATTTTGTTACGGAGTAATTTTAAAATTGTATTATCTTCTAAGATGTTTACTTACATTAAGTGATGTCAAGGACAATTTTGGTTCTCAATTAAATACTCTCAATCAACAACATATTTATTTGGATAAAGATTAATGTTATGTTGATAAAACATTATGGCAATTATGCATTAAATTCGACCAAATTTATTTACCATAAAAATGGTTATAGTAAGTGAAACTTAAAAGTTAGACATATACTGTCGCGGGCATTTTTTAAGATCATTTAAAGAGAAATAATTCTTGAATACATTTTTTTTGGGTAACTTAAACCGTTTACGCAGCGCACACAACGGAAGCCTTAGTATGAATAATTATCCCCGTTTTTGCAACATTCTACGCTGATAGTTTGCTCCTGTTGGTCGCAGCGTGATGATATATAGCCTAAAACCTTCCTCAATAAATGGACTATCCAACACAAAAAGAATTTTTCAATTTGATTGGGTAGTTCCTGAGATCCTAGCGTTCAAACAAACAAACTCTTCAGCTTTATAATATTAGTATAGATAATTAGATAATAATATAGAACTATTCGTGCTCGAGTCCGACTCGCTCTTACATACATACATACATATACTCACGCCATTAATTCCCATTGGGGTAGGCAGAGACTATCAATCGCCACTTCGTACGATCCTGAAAAACCTCTCTAGCTTATCGCTCTTATTTATCGTAAAGTTTAACCAATCGGGAATATTTCAATTATCATCTTCATCATCAGCCAATAGAAATCTACAGCTGGACATAGGCCTCCCCCAAAGATCTCCACAACGACCAATCCTGTGTTGTCCTCATCCATCGGCTTCCCGCGACCTTGACCAAGTCGTCGGTCAGCCACGCGGAGGCCTACCCACACCGCGTCATCCAATCTGGCTTAGCTGTCTAGAAAATAGGGTAAAATTAACAAGTTAGTAGTAAAACTTTACATAAATCGAAGATTTTCAGTTAGCCGTCTCATAAAAATAGGTTTGACACGTTTACTTGCTCGTGTGAATTGGGCGCTAAGGCCAAAGATTTGGCAGAAAAACGTCTCGTGTTTCCTCTGGTTACACAAACAGTTTAGTGTGTTTTAATACGACATTAATTGCTTAATGAATAATACATGTTACGTACGTAATGTGATAGAGTGAGAATTTGTGTAATTCCTGAACGGTATGGTGTAGTCAGTAGTTTTAAAATTAACATTTTAAAAAAATCGGTATTTAAGGATTTTACTTTGAATAAAAAATATATTTGAATTTAAACTGTGAAATACTAACAAAATAATATATTATAACTCTAGTTATAATACGGTTTTCGAATCTATAAATTGATAAATGGCAATAAATTCTTTCTATATTATCATGTGTGTTTGCATTTAGTAAAATCATTTACCGAACGGAGGGAAGGTGGGTCCATCTCCAAAACTAGAGCATCTGAGTGAAAATCGAAAGTCAATTAGGAATCGGAGTCGACCTTCGGAAACATATTAAACAAATAAAATGCTTGCTATTTAATAAACCCAAGTTAACAATGCCTAACACAAATAAGGCATTTAGAATGGCAATTACTGGCCAACGGGCCTAGGAACCGCATTTTTCGCAACGAAGATGCTGCCGCAGTCTCTAGGCAAGTTGTGCGTTTCATAGTTTTAAAGAGCAATGTGCAAAAGCTCTAATAATAGACGCGTTTTTCCTGAAATAAAAACGCATATTAAATACTTACCTTATTTGAAGCTTACTAGCTTTGAGATAGGCCCTAACTGTTTTCCGGAAGTATGTCCCTCTCTTTCTTACGCATCGTGCCTTTCATTCACACATTCCCCCCACTACCACCAGCAGGGCGCGAGCTTGCGAGCTACGCGCCATCCTCCATTGAGTTCAAAGCACCAGGCAGAGATTACTGCGTAAGCTTCAAATAAGGTAAGTATTTAATATGCGTTTTTATTTCAGGAAAAACGCGTCTATTAAACCCATGACCGTTATTTGAAGCTTACTAGCTTTGAGACGTGTTTGTTATCGCCTGGTGGTAGGGAACGCCAATGTGAGTTATGATAAAACGAGTATCGGAGTTGAAATGAAGGCACATAACATTATGCAGACCCTAGATACGGTAAATAAGTAGTACACAAGAAAAACAAGGATGTTAACTTTAGAAACATCATTGATTTATTTTCTCCAAATAATATAAATCCATACATAATCCATACATGACGATATATATATAAATATATATTATTATTATTTTTATATATATTTACGTATATTATTTATATATTATATAGTTTTATAGTAATCATTGTGTCTTAATCAGACTTCTATCTAAAATAATCGACTTATCAGTAAAGGAAATAAAATTTACATTATAATAAACACTGTTTACGATCATTACAAACTAATCAACAGTAATAAAACTACTTGTAAGATTGCTGGTGTTTACAGTAGATTCCGTTAAAATTTTCCGCCTATAGAAGCGAGTAAAAGTATTTGCTGAACGCCAATTGCCTCTAGAAAGAATTTCGTCCAAAGGCAAGTTATTAGACCAGTTCTTAGATGATACTGCCGATCGTATGCTGCCAGCGGGAGCACTAATGCCAGCCTCCAATAACGCAGATTTTACCCAACCAGCTATTATTGTGCGGCTAGCCCCTTTTACTGGACCTCTTAGTGTAAGAAAGAGGTTATCGCAGCCATGAGTAGAACGTTTGTCGCTGAGTTTATGAACTAATGTTTTAACCCAAAATACAGGGTCTAAGTTTTTATTATTAGAATTAGGCAAAAGCTTCCAACCAGACTGTCTGTGGTTCATATTATCTGTTTTTGAGCCAAAAAGAGGCCACAAAGTTAAACTGTCGCTTTCTACAACTAAATGGTCTGAATCGACCGCAAGTAAGGTTAGATCATGTACTCGTCTGCCGGAGCATAAAAGTAATAGCGCAGCAGTATGACGGGAGACGGCGAACGCGCTATTCTCGTCTATAGGAGTTTTACTGAGGGCAGTCGCTAATTTATCCACATCCCAAATGTAGTTTTTACGAGCCACTGGTCTACTCAATGCTATTGATTTTAAGATATGCTTCACTAATAGATGTGAGCTAAGCTTTTCGCTATCATCAAAATTACTTAAGGTAGAGACGACTGACTTATGTAACAGTATAGTGTTATATGACAATTTATCTACGATATGGAGGTCTGCTAGATACCTTGCAAGCATAGACCCATTTGGGTGCAGGGGATCGTGTTTGTGCTTGCATGCCCACTTCACCCATCTCTTCCAAGCTACAGTGTAAGTTTTGCACGTTGAAGGTCTCCAAGACCCTTGGAGTAATTCTAATTGGTTTTGAGACCAATCACCTAGCTTCTTTGACCACCCCCACACTTCCATACCTCTAACGTCATTTCCTGCAACTTGGGTGGAGGTAGGCCCGTTGCTGTATCGATTAGACCCTGATTCAGATTCTTTATTGTGTATGGAGCTGCTACTGCACGGCTCTTCAAGTCTGCTCTCCAGTACACTCGATTCCAACGTGGGACCACAATCAGATACGTTCCGCGAGCCGAGTTGAGGTGAGCCAACACCCTCGGAATTAGATACGGTGGTGGAAATATCCACGCCAAGTGAAAGTCCCACTGACGGGAGAATGCGTCGTGGAACACCGCCTGGCAATCGGTCAGATCCAGAGACACATAATTGGATACCACATGGGCTCGGTTCGACGCTAGTAGGTCTACTGCTGGTATGCCGAATTTGAGAAATATTTTCTCCGTTAGTGGTGAACGAAGATGCCACTCCGATGGGCTCTTGTGTCTCGACAGGTGATCGGCTGTACTGTTAAATATGCCAGGTATGTAATGAGCTATCAAATGTATTTGAAAGTGATCTAACATCTTGAAAACCCTGTATGTTGTCTCCATTAATGGTATTGATTTCGTCCCCCCCTCGTTTCGCAAATACGCCACAACGGTTTTGATGTCGCATTGAAGAAGCGTTGTTGTCCGAGCAAGAAGGGGACCGTGACTTTCGAGAACTTTTACTACAGCCAGCATTTCTTTCATGTTGCAGTGTAGGTGTTGTTCCGCATCTTCCCACTGTCCCGTCAGTGACAAGTCGTCTACCTGCGCCCCCCAGGCAACATCGGAAGCATCTGTTGTCACAAAGTGGGTTGGTGGGGGAGAATGAATGCACGTTGTCAGATGACAGTTCTGAGACCACCACGTTAGTTCCCGTAGCACATCGCTTGGTATGCACACCATCCGCCTGGACGGTGTTTTTAATATCGTTTTGAGAAATCTTAGAGGGGCACGAAGATGCAGTCTGCCTCTGGGAACAACAAACGACGCGAAGTTCAACAGGCCTATTATACTCTGTAGATCTCTCACGCATAATCTGCCTTGAGCTCTCAATTTCGATATTTTTGTAACTATGGTCGTCAGTTTGTCTTTTGGGAGGCATTTCGTGTTGGTCCAGGGATTCCACATAATACCTAGGAACTCTAACTCTTTCTGCGGACTCATCAGAGATTTTTTGCCATTGATTTGCCAGCCGAGGTACTGAAGGCGGGTCAACAGAGTATGACAGTGATCCTGCAACACTACTCTGTCCTGGTGGGCAATCAGGTAGTCGTCGCAATATACAATTAGGCGAATACCTTGGTCTCGTAGTGTCTCCGCGATCCAGTTTGTCAGAGACGTGAATACCCTTGGAGCTGTACTGAGGCCGAAGGGTAGGCATGTCATTTCCAACAGTTCTCCTTGATAAATTAGGCGTAAAAACCTTCTGTGGCCACACGAAATCGGCAAATGAAAATAAGCTTGGGAAATGTCGATTTTGCAAAGCCAGTCGTTTGGCTGAAGAAACCCCGGCACACGGAACATGTTTATCAGGTTGAATTTTTTCGTGGTAAGGTACTCGTTGAGTGCCTTTAAATTGAAAATTGGACGATCGGAACCATCACCCTTGGGCACCAGAAACATTGTTGAGAGGAAACTCGGCGATGGCCGTGCCACCTCCAGTACACCTTGATTTTTCATTGTTTGTATGATGGCGGACATTGAGTCCGAAGTTTTGGTAATAAAAAGATTGTTCAAGGGATGAGCCATGACTAATGGTGGTTTCTGAATGAAGGGTATGCGATACCCTTTTATTATATGTAGAAGAGGTTTCGGGGCCCCTAGATTGGCCCAACGATGATAATACAAAGCCAACCTCCCCGCCTTGAACACTTGCGAGTCAGAACTTTCGCTTTTTAGATGACGGGTTGTAATCGGTAGGACCTCCGCTCGATTTCCGGTTGGGCTTACCTTGGTTGGATCTGTTCTGACTATTTCCGTGGAAACGAAATGAATTTTTAGGATAGCCTGTGGAGCGACGCTCGGCCGTTTGGTGATTCCGCCCTTGCGATATCCAGCCGTTACTGCCTTGTGGAGGCTGGCGGTAATTAAAGCCCTGCGGGGGTTGATAGTAGAATGAGCCCTGCGGGGGCTGGTAATGTGATGGCCCAGCAACACCTAGAGCTCTATTGGTTCCCTGCGAGGGTCCCGAGAGTCTAACCAATCCCTGCGAGGGATGGCGTAATGTCTTACCTCCTGCTTTCGAAGCAGAATTCATACTTGGCCAGTTCAAGGGTAAAAATGTTTTCTTTACTCCTCCATACTTCTCAAGAGCGGAAGTGAAGGTTTCCGCGCCAAACAGATGACGATCTGATGGAGGGATTTTGCGGAAAGTAGCCTTTGCCAGCGGGTCGCGAACGTGTTTTGTAATCCCATCGCGCCGCATCTGTATGACTTCAGCTCTGTGCCCACAGACAAGCTGCAGTAAATCCGAAGACACTTTATTGTAATCTCCCTTAGAAAATAACTCTAAAACTTTTTCATGTAGCGAATCGGGCGAGATAGTAGGCTCCTCGCGAGCCCACCCAACAAGCTCGGTCAGTGACGCAGATAACGCCTCTCTCTGCCTAAGCGCACAAAAGGTAATGGCTGCGTAAGCTTTGTCTGCATAAATTAAATGTTTCGACTGATCGTACGTCTTTACCTCTTCGTTACATTCTAAGTCTACAAACCCAGGCGTATAACTATATTGTTTTTGTACCTCTGCATACCTAACCTCACACCATTCACTTTGGTTAAAATATTGAATTTCATTTAATGTTTTTAAATATTTTTCAGGTGCCTTCGGCACAGTCGGTTCTTTAAGTCTAATTTCCAAATCAAATTTAAACTGCGCCTGGTTTTCGTGAGACATTGGAGCTACACTAGAAATATCGTTTTCTCTGTACATAACTTCGCTAATACTGTCGTCAAGAAAATCATCCTCATAGCCATCGGCATTATCAGATACACGGATCAACGGCGGAGGTGGCATTGGCGCCACATCCGGTACAGAGTTATGGCACTGATTTTGCAAAACTTGGTTAGTTAGCTTCATAATTTGATTATTTAAAATTTCGAATTGTTTATTATTACGACGACGGTGACGACGACGCCTTGACCTTGACTTCGAGTGCTTCTTTTTGCCACGATCAGAGTCCGATGACTCTGAAGAGCTTGAAGAGCTCGAACTACTACTACTAATACTACTATCGGCACTCGCCCGACGCTTGCGCGTATTCGAGGGCTGTGCTCGTGTCTTAGACGGTCCTGCCAAAGCTTGTGATAAATTGTTTTCATTGTCGTTCATTCTGTAATGAAAATAACCTAAACAGTCACGCTACCCGATTTGTCGACAAAAAATTTATAGAAAAACACTACGTGGGTAGTCTACAATAACACTACTACAAGTCAACACTACGAAGTTGCAACATAAGAATTCAAAACTGTTCAGTTGTAAGGAGACACGTTTAATAAATACATTTTCAAATAAAATACTTTAAAATCAAAACGAACGGTAACACCGTTAAATCAGTATCAGATAAACAGAAAATAATAGTATAAAAAGTTGCAACATAAGAATTCAAATCTGTTCAGTTGTAAGGAAACACGATTAATAAATACATTTTCAAATAAAATACTTTAAAATCAAAACGAACGGTAACACCGTTAAATCAGTTTCAGATAAACAGAAACTAATAGTATAAAAAGTTGCAACATAAGAATTCAAATCTGTTCAGTTGTAAGGAAACACGTTTAATAAATACATTTTCGAATAAAATACTTTAAAATCAAAACGAACGGTAACACCGTTAAATCAGTTTCAGATAAACAGAAAATAATAGTATAAAAACTTACGTGACTAGAATTCACACTAGACACAACACTGAGGAACAATTTATAATTGATTATTTTCGAATTAGTGAAAAACAATAAACTTGAAACACACCTTCCGTTTCGGAAAACAGAACGCCAATGAAGGATGGCGCGTAGCTCGCAAGCTCGCGCCCTGCTGGTGGTAGTGGGGGGAATGTGTGAATGAAAGGCACGATGCGTAAGAAAGAGAGGGACATACTTCCGGAAAACAGTTAGGGCCTATCTCAAAGCTGGTAAGCTTCAAATAACGGTCATGGGTTTAATGTAAGCTTAATTGCACGTAAATTCACAACAAGAATACAGTATTGTAGCGAGTGCTGCGAACTGCTGACTTCCAATTATAAGCAGAGCAGCGCGTAAAGATAAAATTTAAGTTGTCATTATTTATGCATGTAAAATTTTGAACATTGTATTGTTTCAGAATTAAACTATTATATTGATTTCATAACCGACCATATCTACCCGTACTCCCGTAAAAAGCGATTCAAAACGAAGAATTGGGAGCAACCATTTATATAAATTCCTCAGCCACGTTTGGAAGTCTAGTAGAAAAACGCTTGTAAAATTAAATATTATTGTTTGTAATGGTTTTATAGCCATTATTTAACCATTATTTAAAAAGCCCCATACTCTGGACCGCTCTTACGGCACACATTGAAAGAAATTGGCAAGTGTTTTTGTAAGCTGAAAATACACAGTAAAATTAAACCTTTAAATTATAATTTAAATCTTTTTGTTCATGAAAACCTCATGTGGGGATTATTACTACGGTGGCTCAATTGGCAGAGCGTCGAGGCGTATACCCGAGGTCGCGGGTTCGATTCCCGCCTGTGTCAAAATTTTTCTTTCTTTTATTTATTACCTTTAAATTATGACTACTTAAACCTTTCGAGTTTCGCCTCATCACATCACATTACATAATTATAAAATATGCATGTTTTTTTACACATAGAGGACGCCAACAGAAGGCACATTCGGATCAAAGCGGAAAAGTATCTTATAGTAGGCGTCCGAAGTATGAAGAATACAAGGTCATGCATGAAAAGATCGATCCATTTAAATTGAACTAAAGATGTTTGCCAGGATCGTACAAAATGGCGATCGATAGTTTCTGCCAACCCCAAAGAGAATGTATGGCATGAGTATGTAACCAATCAACTTATACTCGGTTTATTTATCATTGTATACTCATTACGGCCTTCTTCTGCAAACAGTACTTTATGTCCCATTAATATAATATTCATGGAAAAAACATGTAACACAGATTACATAAAAACATATACTCACGGCTATAAATCCCTATAAGGTGTAGCCAGAGCTTCAGAATCAGAAAATTGTACAGCTACTTTTGGAAATTAAATAGGAAAAATATTGTAAAATAAATGTACAATTATCACAGATTATTATCCAATAAATAAAACCATATTTAACGGAAACAAAAACCAACTATTTTCTCCACAAACTCCAATCTATAAAACAATTGAAGCAAAGTTGAATAGGTGCCGCTACCAGGCATGCAAGCAATAAATTTCGGTTAAGGTGGCCAATAATATGAATTTATTCTTTCATAATCAAAATTATCTTTTCTCTATTCAACTTGGGTTTCACAAGAATAATTCTCCGGGTGGGAATAAAGATAGTTGAGAGAAGAACTTCGGAACGTGATTTGCTTTGGAATAATTTGGATTTTGGTAGCCATTTTAAAAATTACTACGTTCATGCCGTTTATCTACGAAGGAATGGAAGAGGTACAAATGCCTCTGAAAATAACGTAATTAATGTCACCTAATTTTCAGAGTACTTTTTAAGAGCACTTACATGTATGGGCAGGCTAATTGCAGTTTTTGTAGAAAAACACTGTCACATGACTTAGTTGCATGGCACTGGCTGAAAATCAGCGCCACGGTCGGTGACATCATCATCTGTGGCAACATACTGAGCCAGTGACCCATTCACTGCATAGGGCTTCTTTTTTATGTTTAATTTCTTTTTAACTTATTTTTTTTGTTGTTATTGTGTAACACTATGTTTATTTTTACGTTTTATTTATTGTGTGTTTCCCTGTGCACTAAATAAAGTTTTTTTCTTCTTCTTTCTTCTTAAATCTTAGCCATGTGGGTTTCCTCACGATTTTTCTATCACTGACGGACGACTGATAAAAACCATGATAAATTAACTACACTAGACATTTCTATATATATATATATATAGATAATACTCATACGGCCATAAATCCCAAAAAGGGGTAGTCAGAGGTTTAGAGCTAGAGAGTCCACAGCCACATTTGGAAGTTGATAGGGGGCAAGATGGTAGAAATAAAGTATTCTATATACATACTCAAATTTAAGAGCTATTGGTTTTTATTTTCATTAGTTAGAAATAGTATAACTTGTGAAGGTTTGGTCTGAGAGATGATTTCGGCAAGATATAAACAGGATTATTAAGTAGATTTAGGTACCTGCTGCAGATGGAAGAAAGTAAAGTTGTACAAGATACACAGTGATTCTGGTACTAGAAGCGGGCCATGATTTGATTACCCTAGATAATTTGAATGTTTTTGTTCATGAAAACTTCATTATTTATCCTTTATTTATTACCCTAGATAAATTATTTTTTCATGGAATTTGGAATCGAAAGCTGCAACCTGAGATACATGTGATGAGCTTAGTTCAGGTGCAGCACACCATATTTTTAAACTAATGTACCTTTTGAACAAAGAATTATATAAAAGAAAAAGTAATAGTTAATTTCAAAGTTCTATTTATCTGTGTAGTGCTTAGAATAGCACTACCCTATTTCTTCCCGTGGTTGTTCGTAAGAGGCAGAAATGGGCTCTTTAAGTGAATTTTGGGCGATGTGGTTGGAGACCCGTTACCAAGATTTACTTTACTTTACAACCCCTTCCCTACTTAACTTCCAAAAGTGGCTAAAGAATTTTCTAATTCAGAAGCTCTGGCTACTCCTTTTAGGGATTTATAACCGCGACTTTATATATGTATGTAAAAAGTTATAGATAATTTCTAACTTCTGTCATTACAGCTGTACGTATAGATTAAGTTCCTGCTCTATTACTCCAGTATTAGTCTTCACATCAAAATCTCAGTTTAAAAGTAAACGAAGGAGTGTGAGGAGTCGCGAGTCCCACCCTCACGATATGGAACGCTTTTAAGATCTCGACAAAGGGTGTTTGTTTAGCGAGCTGAATGAGTACGACACAGTTTTGTTCTTAGCTTTTAGAACTTACTTGTATCTCAGTTTCATTATACACATACATACATACATTTACTCACGGCTATAAATCCCTAGAAGGGGTAGCCAGAGCTAAGGAGTTAAAAATGCCTCAGCCACTTTTGGAAAATTGAGTGGGGAAAAGATGGTAAAGTTAAGGTTGTTGGTGATGGGTTTCCAACCACATCGCCCAAAAATCCCTTAAAAGCCCTAATACCGTTAGTCGCCTCTTACGTACACGCATCGGTAGAAACAGGGTAGTGCTATTCTAAGCCGACACTACACGGCGTATATATTATACACATGTGAGCATTTATTCTTTGATATATCTACCTACAATCTACCTGATAAAGAAAACATCTAATATATAAAATTCACGCGTCACAGTATTTGCCTCCAAACTCCTCCGAAACGGCTGAACTGATTTAAATAAAATTTTGCATTACACATTTGGTAGGTTTGAGAATATTTTTATAACTATTTTTTATGCTTCTAAGTGATAAGGTTGTCCACCCCGAACATCTTATTTTATAGACTAGCAATTCTCTATTTATATTTTTTACTTCGCTTCGCACGGATGGTGTTAAATATTTTTACTGTTTACCCCCTACAGTATTTAGCGTGATGATATATATCCTATGTCCTTTTCCTGGTTTTAAGCTACTTCTCCAACAATTTTCAGCCAGATCGGTTCATCTGTTCTCGAGTTATAAATAGTGTAACTAACAAGACTTTCTTTTATATATATAGATGACATAACAACGTTTGCTGGATCATCTATTGATATATAAATAGGCTATTTGACTAAGTTTTGAAAACTATCTTACGATGTGAATTTGTTTATAAGGAGCCCTAAAAAAATATTTTTCTGCTTTCATTTTGGCTATTTTATTAAAAAATCGAAAAAGAAAATGCAATGTTCAAATGTGCCGCGAAAACGCGACTTTAAGTAATATGGCCGCTGTAGCACAAATGACGTCAATTCCGCATTAAACACCAATGAGCGAAGCGATACACAGTCTGTTTATGTGCGATCTACGTCATTATAGAAATAGCCAATCACGGTCGTTTTTAGTCACGTGACAGTTGCATCAAAAATACTTATTTTAAAAGACGGATTCTGGTGAAATAGTGCAATATTTTTATCTCGCATTATTACATATTGCTCCAAAAAAGAAATATAAAAACTAATGAAATAAAAGAAATATATATTTTTATTACAGTCAAATAGCCTATTATGCTAGACGCCACTTGTGAATTATTTGTTTTAATACTAGCTCACGAAATCCAAGTAAAAAGATCCAGCAAAACATTACAGATTTGGAAGCAAAAAGCTGTTGGCGACGCTTGAAAAAACCAGGTAATTTGTGAAAATTTAAATATCTTTTCAACTTTTCTTTTTGTTTTCAGAAAAGGTGAGTCATTAACGTTTTTTCTGCTTGAAAAGGTTTTAGCAGTTATGTTGACTGTTAATGACAGCTTTTTAGTTATTTCATCTTAATTTAGTGGTAATAAAATTGGTATTAATCTTAATTAGGAACTTAAAATTTACTACAAGAGTTCCTTTCATGATTTAATACAAACATACTCTAGTCCGGTCAATTTAGGCCTAAAATAAGGAGGAAGGTTACATAAATTCATAAGAAGCTGAAAATTGGCACAATTGTTCAAAACATGATTATAAATGAAACCTCAAAAGTCCCCATCGTTCCGAGGTGTGCTAAAATTTTTACACGAGGTCAAAGGTCAAAAAACTGAGTTTTTTGCGATTTTAAGCGAAACGGTGAGTTTTTCGCAGAATCACCCCAGTACAAAATTGTAGATCAAAAAATTCTCTACAAAAAAGATATCAATATTTTTTTTCCTAAGAGCCACCATTTTGAAGATATAACGCGTTGAAAAGTTCGATCATTGGTAATCTTCATACGTTGCACATGTACGCCACGTATGAACATCACTTATAAGGTGTTATAACTTAAATTTATTTGCTACTAGTGGATCGTCCCAGCTTCGCACGGGTAGCGTTGTTTTTTTAAATATCTGAGGTTTCTTTCTTCAGTCACTGCTCAAGCATTGTGAAATTCAGCGTAGTGTTTTCAATTTATTAAATTTATAGCACTCCCTTAACAGTGTAGTTTGGTGATTTTGAATGCGCTTTAATGAACGGTTCAGTATTTCCGTTTAATAAACTATTTGTATTTGTATAAGTTAGATCTTGACTTATAATCTTCGAAGCCGTCACTAAGCTCTTATGAGAATAGCATCAAATAAAAAGCGAAAATAGCAAATTTTGGAATAAAACGCCATGAAGTATTTATAACTAAAAAATAAATCATTACGTTATGTAGGATGCAACTACTGGCGCCATCTAGTATGTTATATGTAAATTAGTAAAGATTTGGTTTCGATCACGGGCGCGATGGCTTATTTTATGTATAATTTCGGTGTTTGTCTACCGATTTCTATGATTCTTTTTTTATTGAATAGGTAATAATGTTACCTTTTTTAAATTAGGGATGAGTGAGAGGTTTACAAACGTAAGAGTAAACAAATATAATCAGAATGTTCCGAACTGCTAAGCTATCAGGAATTACACGTGTTATTGTGAGTCAACCATAAAAGATAGACATATACTGTTGAGGATTTTTTTTTAGATAATTTTATGAAGAATATTTCCGCCACACATGATTTCTATGTAAGTTTAACCATTAAGGCTGCACACGCGACGGAAGCTTAAAAAATAGAGTAACTTCTCCCGTTTTCCCCAAATTTCCCAAAATTCCCCTTTACTTCTCTGCTGGAAAGTATACAAAAACCTGCGCAGGAGTATGAAGAATAATTGTACCAAGTTTCGTTAAAATCCGTCGAGTAGTTTTTGTTTCCATAAGGAACATACAAACCGACAGACAGACAGACAGACAGACAGACAGACAGACAGACAGACAGACAGACAGACAGACAGACAAAAATTTTACTGATTGCATTTTTGGCATCAGTATCGATCCCTAATCACCACCTGATAGTTATTTTGAAAATATATTTCATGTACAGAATTGACCTCTCTACAGATTTATTATAAGTATAGATTGGTGATTGTAACTTGTTTCTATACAATATAAGTTAAAATATGAAAATCTCAGGTATAATAAACCCCCGTTCCTAAACTTGTACATCAGTGTAACCTTGGGATAACATCTGTCTTTTAAAGGAAAAACAACAGTTTCAAAATGTTTGAAAAAAATGACTTACTTCAATGTGCTGAAGTTTTTAAAAAAAGTGACTCAATTCAACCAGACGTTATCAACAGCGGAATTCAATTTCTTCTTGCTATGTACGGAGCTCCTAAAAAAACCACTTGCTTAGATAAGTTGCGATACGCAACTTTTTTTAAAAATACGCGTAATAAAAAGCAAGTACAACTAGCTTCTTTACCTCCAACATCAGTAGCTGCTCACCAACATTTATTTCGGGTATATTACCAAGTTTAAGTGTGGCTTGGTAATCAGCTGGACCCTAAAGACTGGGGTTGGAAGTTGGTCGACAATACATTAGAGCCAGTTCTAACTTTACCTCCACCAGCACCTGAGAAACTTCTCAACTCAATATTTTGCAACTGTAAAAAAGGTTGTAATTGCTGAATGTGGATGCAGAAAAGTTGGACTGTTTTGTTTCCTGGCATGCACAAACTACCAAGGCCGATCGTGCTCTAATGTTGAGTCAGCTAATCTAGAAGACTCATGTGATACCAATGAGGAATCGCTAGTGGGACAGTTGATCTGTGAAATAGAAGAAAAAGAAGAAGAAGAAGAACAGGAAGAAGAACAAGAAGAAGACGAAGAACAAGAAACAGTAATCCTGGAAAATTACGAATCAGACGAGGAATATTAATCATTTCATTTTCAATTACACCGCCATTATTTTAACCAACCGATATGTACAATAATATTTTACAATAGTTTTAAAACATATAAAATCACTGCAGACCCGTGGATTGGCCTACAGGGGATACCACGTTAAAATAAAACGTGCTAAGTACACTACCTCATAGGTGTCGTGGAAACGTGTGCAAAGTATGAAGATTACCAATGATCGAACTTTTCAACGCGTTATATCTTCAAAATGGTAGCTTTTAGGAAAAAAAATATTGATATCTTTTTTGTAGAGAATTTTTTGATCTACAATTTTGTACTGGGGTGATTCTGCGAAAAACTCACCGTTTCGCATAAAATGGCAAAAAACTCTTTTTTTTGACCTTTGACCTCGTGTAAAATTTTTAGCACACCTCGGAACGATGGGGACTTTTGAGGTTTCATTTATAATCATGTTTTAAACAATTGTGCCAATTTTCAGCTTCTTATGAATTTATGTAACCTTGAATGTATAAATTGACCGGATTATCATACTCACGGCTATAACTCTCCAAAAAGGTGATAAATTTTAGTTTTATTTTATATTTTTTTGAAAAATATGAAAAATACATTAATAATTCCGTGTAGATGTAATTATGTACTGCATTACATGCCACTGTTATGAGTAAGTATTAAGAATAGAATAGAATAGAATATAATAACTCTTTATTGTACATCAAACACAAATTTACAAAAGAAATTATCATACAGTTTACAGTGAGGTACAATCGGCGGTCTTATCGCTAAAAGCGATCTCTTCCAGACAACCTTTGGAAGGTGATATCGGTAAACTAGTTATCTGGGTAGATGCACAAATCATCAAATATTTACTACGAAGATACTTAGCTAAATAGAGAAGATACAAGGAATTTGACATGAAGTGCTGAATTAGAATGTCACAAACCCTTTCTACCTACAGCTGTCGTAAAAGGCGACTAACGGTATGGGGCTTTTTTGAGTGGTTTTTGGGCGATGTGGTTGGAGACCCATTACCAACGATACGACTTCCAAAGTGGCTGAGGAGTTTCTAGCTCTGAAGATCTGGCTAGCCCTTTTAGGATGGCCGTGAGTATGTCTCTGTATGTATGTAAACAATGAATGTCAATATCTTCTTTTTATCACTTAATTTCCACTGACTTAAGCGAAGCAAATGTATGACTTACAAAAGACCACAAACCACTAATAAGGTCCCAAACCCTTCCCTTAATCGCCTCTTACGACACCCGTAGGTAAAAAGGGGTAGTGACATTCTAAGCCAGCACTACATGGCAAATTCCTTGTATCTTCTCTATTTAGCTAAGTACTCTATGTTCGTAGTAAACACTTACTCATAGCAGTGGCATGTAATGCAGTGCATTATTACATCTACGAGTTTTCGTAGCAATATATCTATGAGTTCTCGTAGCACGTAGCGCTTGGAATCGTAGCAATGTATCAAGACTGCCAACAGGTCGCCCGTAAATACACTTGTAGCCATGTTAATTGCTCACTCGACTACGCCTGCGACGTACGTACTAATGTGGCGCAAACGAACAAATATTTCAAACGAGCTTACATGTAGCCCGGTAATCTAAACAAAGGGAAACCATTCTACTAATATATAGGTGCCTACATTGTTTTGTTGTGCAATAATTTATTGTCCCCGTACAATGGAGAGGAAACTGGAGAGATATGTCAGAGTAAATCGTGTGTTGCCCGGAGATACGATTCAAATGTCTTTTTATAATTCGCATGTATGATGAAAAATTCACCACAGTACCGTAAGAGCGGGTTACTTTAGCTCTAGCGGGTAACTATGGCTCAAACCGGAAAAAAAATAAACTTCCCACCTCATAGTTATTATGGTGGCAAACTATCTAGTTGAATTTGCCAATGTTAGATGGCGGTATTAGCACTCGTTTTTTATTGGTTGCACAGTTCTGACATGAGTTTTCACTGTCAGTTTGAATTCAAACTTACCTACCATGAACACTTGGACGATTTACGTCTGCAAACTTTCTTGTGAAACAGTGGGTTTTAGGTAAGTTTTACTTTATTATTTTATTTTTTGTGGTCAGAAATTTATTCATAAGTAAAATAACGGCAGAAACTATAGTGTTATCATAAGTTTGAGTACTAAAATATTCAAAATTAAGTGTGGGGTTACTTTAACTCATATATTCGGGTTACTTTGGCTGTTCAGCCAATGTTACTTTATCTTTATCTTTTACAATGTTGTCTTTGAACTACCTAGACTTTGAATGACCCAGACAAGGGTAGATACAGCAGGACCAAAAGCGAATGGATAGATACAGTGACCTTTGAGGATTGGTTTATCAAACATCTCATTCCCATTCTTAGGAAAAAAGATGGATAAAAAAACCTAGAAGATCCTAAAGAGTCCTAACGTCCTGTCGGACTGTGAAAAGCCAAACATTGCGTTCGTTTATTTGCCTCCTAGTGCAATACACATTCTTCACCCACTGGATGTTGCTTACTTTAGGCCACTTAAATGCAAGTGACGTCAAACGGACTGGAAGAGCAAGGCCCACTACACCAAAAGATCAAATTCCTCGCCTGTTGACAACAAGTAAAATAACGATGATTCTCATTCATAAGACTGGCTGATTAGATACTGTATGACTTAAGTTCCTACTATTTTTGATATTTTATTAGTATAAAGTAAAAATTACGTTTTTTATAATAAATATTATAAAGTTTTTAACATTTTGTTAGCTTCCTGCTTGTTGATTTTGGAAAAAAAAAGTTTTGTTAAAGTTTCCTTTAAAAATTAAACTTTTTTATATGTCAGATGTTTCTTTTGTTTATATTCTATCACTTAAAAGTGTTTAAATTGGCTAAGTATTTGATTAAGTATCGTTATGGAGTGTAAAAAAAATGCAAGCCAAAGTTACCCTCTTTTTAGAACAACTTTGGCTCAAAGTAAAAAAAAATATAAAAAATTATGGTCACAGTTTTAATAAAAAATATATATATTTCTGGTTAGTTTTGATCCTCATAAACCATTTAAAACCAATAAACTGTTATAAACTCTTACCCCAACTCTACAGTAGTGATTTTTATAAAATTGTTAGAAAAAAGTAGCTAAAGTAACCCGACTTTACGGTACTAAATCTTTTAAATGTGGCAACAAATATAAGGGTTCACTGAGTAGAAAATAATAACATGATTGAATGCCTAGTTTATTGTTATGAGATATATTTAGGACTCTCCTATTACATCTGCGTTGTTTTTTAACATCTAAGTAAATTAGCCTGAAATTAATAAGCGTAAAGTGAAATCAAAATATGCACTATAAAAAAACCAAGCATACTTATAAATATGTTTATTGCCAACATCATGGTGAGCAGGCTATCAGAGTTTCATGAAAGTTCTTGTCAGTGGCCGCTGCTCGTAGGAGCAGTGTCAGTAGCAGTTGGTACTCGGCCGTGGCTGCCTGCACCAGCTGCAAGGCTCCCTCCAGCTGTTGCTGCTGTCGCTCCCACGCGCGCAGCTTATCTGCGCTCTGCGATAACCGCGCTTGCATCTGGGAACAAAACTGGTGTTGGTAATGTAATAAAAAAGGATAAGAAAAATTTCGACACCAGCGAAGAAAAAAAATAGTCATGCCTTTATTTATTAGTAATAATCCCCACATGAGGTTTTCATGAACAAAAAACATTCTAATTAGGTGTTGGTAATGTTGGTTTATGAACAGAAATTTGGTTGGTGACTAGTAGCGACATCTAAATAGATAGTCACGTGATTTCACAACGTTTAATGTTCAAAAGTTGAAGAAACAACCTTGTTCACATTATGATTGCCAGATGGCGCTAAGGCCGATTATGCCTCAAAGGCTGCGCTAGTGGAACGTGTATTTTTTCATGTACATGCCAGCGGTGTTCATCGAATCGTAATTTCTTTTGCTTACGAACAAGTAATGCAATTAACAGTCTCTGCAACTCAAGCGAGATCGATATTTTTGGCAGTAGTTTTGAAACGGTTAAATCCACTTTTAAATGCAATTTCGTATCTTATTTGGCGTAGTAGTAGTAGTGAACTATAGAGTATGTCTTATCATGTTGCTTTATATTTTCTGTTGAGGTGCGTTTACATGTTTTCTGTAGAGGTGCGTTTAGATTAATGTTTTATATAAAAGTTACAACCTACTGTATAATGATTTGATTAATTAAGTTATTAAGCAATAAGTTAACTAACAAAAAAAGACTATGTTAAATTATTGTTAGCATACGAGTAATTACGAGTGTGCAACCTTGTGTTCTTTATATTATTAAGTTTTGTGTCAGTGAAAACTGATAATTGGCTTTTAGTTATACTACACAGTTGCTATTCAACTATTAAGTACTAGCTGTAAGTTTCCTTAAATATAAAAAATAAAATGTAAAAAAAGACATTATCACCTCAAAATATCAACCAAATACGACTGGTGCACTGAGGCTTCCGTACAAATTATAATTATTTTATAGGACGTATCTAAAACTTTACGCATTTCGATTTTGAGTTAACGGGAAGTATCCTGTAAGATTTGATTCCTTTGCGAGTTTAAAAAACTTTTGATTGTGTGGGCTTAGAAGATTGATTTGCTATCCAAGGGTGAGCGGACTTGAGTATTTGTTAAATTTCAGTATGATACTTCAACGTGTACCTGAGAACTAGGATTGTAATGGACAGAGACGGTTGGACGGAAAAACAGAAAATATCAGTAATAAAGGAGGGTGGGCACAAATGTAATGGCACCTGGTCCCAGCACCAATCAGGATGAGTGATACGTGTCGTTGGAAAGGTTATATTTGTACAATAAAAATAACTAAAACTAAATTGCTTGTCCTAAATTGCTTTAAAAGTTTTGTTTTTGACAAGACTGTTCGTCATGTTTGTTTCATGTTTTTAATACATTTTCTATTTAATTATGACAATTTATAGCAAATAGCTAAGTGAAATGTTTTAAGTGTAACATAATTACTAAGTTCCACCAGAAACATGAATTATCATAATTTCACATAATTAACGAAATCAAGATTTTCAAAAATCTGTACATCAAAATCGGCAGCTCTAACAAGATTGCTCCCATAGTCTTTTTTTTCTACACTAACAAGGCTTTAGAATGATATATCATTCAACTTGATTGAGCATGGGGACCAAAATGCTCATCCTCCTTTCATCTCACAGGTGCCGAAAGAGGCAACTATAGGTTTGGGGCTTTAAAAATGATTGTTGTGTTATGTGGCTGCAGTTCCATCACCAACCATCTTCTTTACTTACAATGCTCTTCCCTCTCAAGCTACCCCTTTTCGAGATTTATTGCCGTGAGTATGCGTTGGTAGGTCATTGGAATTCTATAAATTTGAGAATTTTCACAATGCACACTTTATATCAATTATTATCCATCTATATAATTATTCAATGCTGTGTAGTGTCGGCTTAGAATAGCACTAACCCATTTCTTCCCATGGGTGATCGTAAGAGGCGACTAAGGGTGTCGGGGCTTTTAAAGGGATTTTTGGGCGATGCGATTGGAGACCCATCACCAACAAACTTTATTTTACCATCTTTTCCCCACTCAACTTTCCAAATGTGGCTGAGGAATTTCTTATTCCTTAGCTCTGGCTACCCCTTTTAGGGATTTATAGCCGTGAGTATATGTATGTATATGTATGTATGTATAATAATTCGGTTACCTTTATTATCCGCCTCTCAACAAGTTTCCTCTGTATCCATTCGGCAAGATAGACTAGCACAGTGACCGCTAGTAGCACTGCAGACAGCAATAGATCGGCTGGAGGACAATGTCGCCGCCACGTCTGCGGGGGCGCGGGAGGCGGGGGCGCTGGCAAGGGCGGCGGGGCGGTGCGCGGGGGCGGAACTGCTAGTAAAGCTACCGCCGCGACGGCCAACAAAGCACTGCAATACTTATTGAACGACATCACACTTTACACATCTCCCAATCAAACAAATTTAACACGGATCGCGTCACAAGACACTTTTGTTTACGGCGACATCAACCGGCGACTATAAAATCATAAAAAATAAAGATTAACAACTGTTAAATGTAATTTATTAACAAGTCAACCAGATCTGTAAAGAATTATCTTTGTTGACTGACAGAGAAACAAAAACCAAAGAGTATATAGGGTATCTTGACTTTCCAACTCGTTCTAACTTTTCGCCCTCTTAGGTCTGATCATTTTTTTTACCAGAAACAAAGTAAATAAGACAAGTAAACAACACTTACATATCCACAATCTTTTCTTGGCCGGTAAGGGCGTCGCTGTCATCGAATTTAGTATTGCCAGTAAATAAAAATTAACCATTATAAGGGAAATAATTTTACATCATACAGGCTAATTTATTTATGTATTGAAATGTCTTAATAAAACAATTTATATAATATTCATTTAATTAATAACTAGTTGCTGTGTAGTGTCGGCTTAGAATAGCACTACCCCATTTCTGCCGGTGGGTGTACGTAGGAGGCGACTAACGGTATTGGGGCTTTTAAGAGATTTTTGGGCGATCCGGTTGGAGACCCATCACCAATAACCTTTATTTTACCATCTTTACCCCACTCAACTTTCCAAAAGTGGCTGAGGAGTTTCTAATTCCTTAGCTCTGGCTACCCCTTCTAGGGATTTACAGCCGTGAGTATATGTATGTATGTATGTAATAACTATTATTGTAAGTAAACAAGTTCGTTTTAATGTAAGCTAATTATATTTATTTATTTTTGCCCTTGTCTGTTATGTCTACCCGAATGACTGTGTATCCTAAATTTGCTGATCTTACCTCTCAAATGTTGTCTGGCTGGAAGAGATCGCTTTTAGCGATAACACTTCCAATTGTACTTCTCTGTAAACTGTTTCATTATTTTATACTCAAGGATTTGTTATTTGTGACACTCAGAGTTAATAAGTGGGTAACTACTAGTGTTGCAACAGAACTCTGCTTCCGCTTCCGCAACTGCAGAAGTTCCGCATGTTTTTTCACTTCTGTTTCTGCTTCTGGTTCCGCAAACTTGATAACAGAAGTCTTAACGTAGCAGTAGATGCGACGGCGGCACGGCGCGGGTGGTTGCGGGAGCTGGTTTAATATATGAAGAACATAGAAATAGACTGAAAGGTGAAAAAGCGGCCAAGTTACTCTTTATTAAATATAACTTGCCGCTGTTTAATTTTGACTACTAAAGTACAAATTTAATAAAATATTTTGTTTAATGTAAAATTGATTTTTTTTTCATAGTGTTAAAGCTTCCGCTTCCGCTTCCGTTAAGATTTACATTTGACATCTGTTTCCGTTTCTGCTTCCGTTATGCCAGTTCCGTTGCATCACTAGTAACTACATAAAATCAATTTTTTAATCCTGTAAATCAGAGGCTTACGGTGTCGTGTACTATCTTTTACATTTCATATTCACACATAGATCCCCTAAAACGGTGGCACAAAAAAATAATTCTAAACATCAGATATCCTTTGGGTCATTCATTTTGCTGGGTCAATGAATTTATGGGCACTTTTTTTATTGCTGTTAACAGCCTTGTGACATATAACATAACATAACATAAACGTTCACGCCGAATATCCCCGAAGGGGTTTGGCAGAGGTACTAATACTTCTGAACATCACGTGACTTTGTCACCTGGTGTTCAGAATACCCACGTTTTGCATGACAGTGTACTCAAGTGATAGCGGGCAGCCCTATCGCCGTTTTGTACGAATACACTGTCACACGAGTGACACAAGTATTTTTATATATACTATATGTCAGACAGTTATGACTTAAGAAATGACACATTGGTACATCCCCGCATTAGGATTAGAACCCACGCATCAGAGTTTACGAAGTGAAATCAAATTCGGGAGCATTTCCCCATTTCCCGTAACACGCACCGCTATAGTCATGCGCGCACAACTTTTCGGACGGTGTTAGCCTACTTAGATAAAATTTAACAAAATAAATAATAAATTCATTTTTTTATATTGAATACTGAAAATAAAAGCGTTTATTAATAAGCAAAGATACATCATAAAAATAATTGTCTTTAAAAAAAAGTTTCCACTACAAAAAATATTTATGAAAGTGATAATTTATTATATACGTAGATCACCCTATAATTTTTATTTAGTTGAGAACTAGCCGCCAAGAAAGAAGACCGCCAGTTGTACTTTTATTTAAGAGCGAAATCTATGTAAAATGTTTCAATTGTGATGTACAATAGAGAGTTTCTATTCTTTTCTATGTTTACATACTACTCATGGCTATAAATCCAAAAAGTTGTAGCCAGAGATTTGGAATTAAAAATTCCTCAGCCGCTTTTAGAAACTGAGTTTAGAATAGGTGGAATGAAGATGATGTAGTAAAAGGTGATTGGTGGGTCTCCAGCCAAATCGCCCAATAATAACTCCAAAGGACGCAAAACCATAAGTCACCTCATACGACACCTGCACCTGCGGCGCCCTGATTACGTATCTTTCGCAACCACGGTCGTGTCGCAAGTTGCAATATTGTCGCTGTCAAAACTGTCAAATTGCATACAAATTTGTGACATTGACAGCGATAATCTTGCCACTTGCCACACGATCGACTATGTAATAATGTAATCGGCCCCCTGATTATGTATCGCTAAAGATACATAATCAGGGGGCCGATTGAAATAGTTTGTTGCTATTACAAGACGACACTACACAGCTCTTTTCTACACTTGTATTTATAATAATTTATTCTTTGCCCAACATTTCTTACATCCAATAAATAAAGAATAAATAAAGGAAAGAAAAACCTCGACACAGGCGGGGATCGAACCCGCGACCTCGGGTAAACGCCCCGACGCTCTGCCAACTGAGCTACCGTGTCAATTGGCTGCCAGTGCGAAATTCTTCTATCCTTTATTTCTTTTACACGTTTAAGTAGTTTTCATGAACAAAAAAGATTAAAATTTCTTACATCCAGTTTGCATTTTGTCGTTAGCATATTATCTCACCTATTCCCACTACAGATTATAACTAAGTCAATGAGGGCTATCGTTTTGTGCTCACCAGATGGCACGATGGCTGTGTAAAAAAGAAATTCATTGCTGTAAACTCGGTGAAGAATCTTAATGTCGATTTCATTCGTAATTTAAAAAAAAATCCTGAATTAGCTGTTTTTTCACTGCTCGCTTAACTTTGCACCTCTTTTTCTAAGTCTCACTTTTAAAGCTCTGACATACGATAACGTTAATGTTAGTGGTGTAGGTGCTTGACAATGAAAACTCGAACTTAGGGTCGTGAAAACTATATTTAAATTTCAAAATTCGACAACACGTTTTTATTTAGAAAAGGCGGCAGATACGTGTGTCGCGCGCGGATAGACAAAAGACCGACTGATTGCGTTCAAAAACATACCAATGAGCTAGCGTCTCGCTCCGTCACACGTATCTACCTTCAGAAATCAACTTAAAATAAAAAGCTAAATCATAGGAGTTTACAAAACTACCGCATGAAATACGTTACACCAAAATAACGCAATTTTAAAACCAAAACCCATTTTGAGCACGTCGCTAACACGCCCCACCCCAGTGCTGGCTCAGCACTCATCAACAAAAGGGATTCTAGCGACGCGTGCCGCCGACCGGCGCAGAGTACCAGACTTGGTTTTGAGCTCGACGAGCCTGACCCGACCATCCCTACCTGGGAACACCCTTTGGCTTTTGCGCCATTGCTTGCGCAAGAACATGTCGGTGTCGTTAAAGGTACCTAAGGCAGGGGAGTTAGGGTCAGACAGTATAAGAAAGTGGTACGGGGTTAGTGCTTCACTACAGGCTGGTTCCACCGACACGTGCGTCAGCGGGCGGCTGTTCACGATGTGCTCCACCTCCGCCAGGAGGGTGCTGAGGACTTCGTCCTTCGGGGCACGCTCCTTCAAAATAACTTTTACCTAAACTTTTTTTAATATCGCGTATAAGTCGTTCCCACCCCCCACCCCCCGTGTGGGCTAGCGGGCGGTATGAATTTCCAGGATGATTTGTTGATCACGACAAAATTATTTAGAGTCTTTTGATCGAGCTCGCGCATGGACCGCTTCAACTCGGTGTCGGCACCCCGGAGGTTGGTACCATTGTCCGAGTAAAAGCAGACTGGCCACCCCCGACGTGCCGTCATGCGAGTTATCGCCATGACAAGCGAGTCGGTGGTGAGCGAGTGAGTGATTTCTAAATGAATCGCGCGTACAGTTAGACAGGTAAAAATTACCCCGTATCGCTTGCAGCGCCCTCTGCCGACTACTACCTCCATCGGCCCGAACAGGTCGAGACCGCAATGCGTAAACGGCCTCTGATGATGTGCCACTCGACCTGGAGGCAAGTCACCCATGACAGGTACCTGCGGTTTTGCTTTGCGTATTCGGCAAAACATACATATCGATGCTACGTGCTTTACCGTGGGCCTCAGCCTCACAATTGCATACCTCTGTCTCAAGTTGTTGACTACGGTCTCCTGATTTTCATGAGCAGCCTTTACATGGTAATGTCTGACTAGTAATCTGGTGACGTGGTGTCGCCCGTCTAGGATGGTCGGATGTTTGGTCTCGAATGCGACGTCACGTGTAGCATTAATGCGGCCACAGCAGCGAAGAACCCCGTGCTCGTCCAGGTAATGTGTCCAGGTAAGTATGCGGCTAGTCCGTGCTAAGCTTAAACCTTTTCTCATTGCAGCTAGCTCCGCGCCAAAACTCTCCTCTTGCGCCTGCCGGATTAGTAGGCATTCTGCCTGCTTCATCAACTCCGAGTCATCTTTGGTAAGTTTACGACACTTGTGTTCAAACCTAAGTACAATAAATGTACTTCTCAGTAGACTTAACCAGGAGGAGAAGCGCTCGGGATTCGGGACCGGTAAGCATGTAGTAGGTAAGTCATTAACTAAGTTAACAACTTCCACTCTCTCCACAGAAGGATGACTCGCAGGGGGAATAGCGGTACGCGGCCACCGTAATTCATCTTCGCGTAAAAACGTAGGTCCTTTCAACCACTGATTTCGAAAGGCAACATCGTCATAAGTTTCGCGCGTCGCTATGTCTGCGACGTTTAACTTTGTAGGTACGTACCGCCATTCACAGCTGCGAGTGAGCTCATCTATCTCGCCTAACCGGTTCGCTACGAAAGTGTTATAATTGCGCGCGTCATTATTTAACCAAAATAGGACACATGTTGAGTCGCTCCAGAAGTAGCGGTGCTGTACTACTAGCCGGTGTTCCTTTACGATGCTGTCCGCCAGCCTTGCCGCTAGAAGTGCGGCCTGGAGTTCTAGACGAGGCACAGTTAAGGGTTTAACCGGCGCGACTCTGCACTTGCTAGCAATGAATGCAACAAAAATTTTATCATTGCATGTCCAACGCCAATAAGCCACGGCACACATTGCCTTTATTGAAGCGTCGCAAAATAAATGCAATTGTAAATTACCGTAAGTACTCGTAGCGCATCTAGATATGCCCGGCGTAGCAGTGTTGACGTCAGAACTCTCGTAGCACGCTTGCGGCGGCGTAGCAGTGTTGACGTCAGAACTCGCGTAGCACGCAGGTGGCGGCATAGCAAGCTGTCGCGGCGCGCAAGGCGACGACGGGGAAGCGGGGCGCGCGGGAAGGGGATCCGCTACGCCGACCGTAGCACTAGTAGCCGGAGGCGGCGTTTGGAGTTCTATCTCGTTCGCGCCTACGGCGCTGGCTTTCTGCTCTGTCTCCCTCGCACCTACGAGGCTCAAGTAGCATCGCGGAATGCGCAAATGCCGCATATCTTTTAAAAGATTAATCCATTTGATCCATTTAGTAAAAATATTATTTGGAATATTTTCGTCCCAACCAATATTTAATTGCCAAAGAGCCTGTAACATGATTTTACCTTGTATGGTGAATGGGGACAGAAAACCGAACACATCGAATATCGACATAATCACTTGTAGCATGATCCTCTTTGTAGGCACTTGCGTACAGTTAATTATGTCGATAGCTATACGTTTGAGAGATAAATCAAAACCGAACTCGTCAGTCGCCGGGTACCAGATAAGACCAAGTGTCCGCTCACCTTCGTGCTGCCGATCTAATTTAAACTTTGTAGCAGCGGTCCCTAAGGCTTCTTTTGGCACGCTGTCTAGCACCGCCTCGCTGTTACTTGTCCAGTTACACATCTCGAATCCGCCCTGCTTGTGTATAAAACTAACATCTTTTACCATTTGTATAGCTGTGGATTCGTCAAGTAAACTGTCCAAGTAATCGTCCATATAGTGTTGCTCGCGGATAGCGGCAACTGCGGCGGGCATTGTTGACTCGTACTGCTGTGCGTTCCTGTTTTTTACGTACTGAGCAATAAATGGCGAACAATTAGCACCAAAAATTAATGACGTCATAGCATACCTTTTAACTGGCTGTTTACAGTCAGTCCACCATACAAACCTAAGTGCGTCTTGATCTTCGGGCCGTATTTTGATTCTTAGGAACATATCCCGCAAATCCCCGGCCACAGCATGCCTATACTCCCTGAATCGCAGCATGATACCAAACAAGGACGCCAGCAGGTCGGGCCCCTGGAGTAGGTAATCGTTCAAGGACGAGCCCTTGCTCTTTGCGGCTGCATCGAATACAAGACGAAGTTTCTTTTTATTTGGATTATCTACCCCAAAATGGGGGAGATAGAAGGTGTGGGGAGGCGCGGGCCGGGTGGTGTCGACTTCCCTGGCGAAATTATCTTCAAATAAATGATTTACTCGACCCACGTACCTTTGAGCGTAGTCGCTGTTCGCCGCCATTTTTCGTTCCACCCCTTTTAGTCTAGTTAAGGCGTTGGAGTAGCTATCGGGCATCACGCTGTTCTCGTCTCGCCACGGCAGACCCACTTGCCACCTGCCACCGATCAAAGTCGCCGTGCGCTCCAACTGGGCTAGCGCGCGGACGTCTTCGCTGTTTTGACGGGGTTTACTGCACACACCTAGGGAATCAATTAAAAAGGAACGCCTTACCTGCTCATGGAGATCACGCAGCGCGTCGTCCCGGGCGTTCGTGCCACCGGCCCCGGCGGCGGCCGTCGTCACTAAGGTAACCTGTGCTCGGGCGCGGACAGGGTGCGGCGCGCGCACCACGCCGTGCACACACCAGCCTAGGGGCGTTCGCGTAGCGGACGGCTCATTGGGATTGCATACAATTATTTCAAGTGGTAAAATTAAATGATAATTGTCTTGCCCGATCAAAACTTCAGGTTTGGAACAAGTAACATTAGTTGGCAAACAATTCTTTAACTTTTGTAAGTGGGCATACTGATTACAATCAATTATACATGGGTCCTGCTGAGGCAGTTTTAAATTATCGACACTACGAACATTAATGTTAAAAACATCGTTACTATTATGAGCAGACACATTCATATTTATAACAGTAGAGGTACACACTAAATCGCTGTCGCTCCACGCTCCGCTCACGCGCATAGTCTCGGTGTGCCCGCGCAGCCCGGCACGCGCGGCGAGTGACGCGCAGATTAGCGTTACCGTCGAGCCATCGTCCAGTAACGCTGTTGCCGCAACAATACCGTTAGGTCCATGAATATTAATCGGTATCACTTTGAGTAACACTTTGTGTTCACTTAAGTTTATATGCGTCACTGTTTCCGCGGAAGGGCCGGCATCCGACGATACCAGCTGATTGCATTCCGGCGCGACTTGTTTGTTTGCATCCGTAGTAGGCACGTAGTGGAGTAGTCGATGGTGCGCCTCACCGCAGCCGTCCTTACCACAAGCCGGCGCGGGGCAGGTTTCACGATCGTGACGCGAAACTAAACACTTGTAACATACTCCGTGGCGCTTAACATGCCGCCATCGGTCCTTCCGTAACGCTCTTTTGAACATCTTACACTCAGTTAAGGCGTGTTTTGCGCCGCGGCAAAATAAACACTTATTATTGTCATTGTCACTTCGCGTTGATTGCACTAACACTGTTTGTTGCCGGCTAGCGTTGTTGTTATCAGCTTTGCCTCTCGGATGAAGCTGGGAGCTGACGTTACGCTGATCCATAGCGTAAATATTCGCGGTTGTCGTAATCTTCACTGCTTCGCTGTTCAGGAACTCTCCTAATATTTCTATTAGGCGTGGTTTAAAGGAAATGGGATGTATGGACCAAATCTTCTCTTTAAGGAGCATCACCGAAAAGTTCTTAGCTAAGAACCGAAAGGTGTATTGCTCCTTCATTGATTTAGAGAAGGCGTATGATAGGGTGGTAAGAAAGTGTTTATGGGAGGTGTTATCCAAGTTCGGTTTGGGGAGTCGACTTATACGTGCACTGGTATCACTCTATGAGGATTCCAGTGCATGTGTGAGAGTAAACGGGAAAAATACTGACTGGTTCGGGATCTCTCGGGGTGTCCGACAGGGTTGTGTGGCTTCCCCGTGGCTCTTCAATTTGTTCATGGATGACTGTTTAACAGAGTTGCGTGAAAGTGATTATGGATTGAGAATGGGTGGATTCATCATTAAATGCCTCTTATATGCCGACGATCAAGTGCTACTTGCATCATCGGTGGAAGAGCTGCAAGAGATGATGAATATTGCATGTGCGTCTTTTGAAAAAAAGGGAATGAGGGTGAATGTGGATAAAACAAAAACTATGGTTTTTGAGAGAGAGGTGAATATGACCGAATGCGTGATTGAGATTAAAGGTAAGAAAGTGGAACAAGTGAAAGAGTTTGTATATTTGGGAAGTTTGTTTACTAGGGATGGAAAGTGTGATGAAGATATCGAGAGAAGAGTGAAAAAGGGTAATGCGGTAAATGGAGCACTGGATAGTCTAATGTCTAGTCAGTCGGTGTCTGAAAAGGCCCGAATGGCTGTGCATGATGCTGTCCTCGTTCCTACGCTTATGTATGGCAGTGAATGTTGGGTGTGGCAGAAGAAGCATGAAAGTAGAGTGAATGCAGTAGAAATGAGATCCCTCAGAAAAGTGTGTAATGTAAGGTTATGTGATCGTGTGAGGAATGATGTGATTCGTGAAAGGTGTGGTGTAAAAGATGGTATTGTAAGAAAGATAGAAAAAGGAATGTTGAGATGGTTTGGGCACATAGAGAGGATGGATGACAGTAAATTGGTGAAAGAGATATATAGAGCCAATGTGGAAGGTAATGTTGGTAGAGGACGACCTCGGAGGACACATTTGGATCAAATAGAAAATGTGCTCAAAAAGGCAGGTGTCCGCAGTATGAGGAATAAAAGAGCATGTATGAAAAGATTGATGGATGTAAACGAAGCCAGAGAGGTTTGCCAGGATCGTACAAAGTGGCGATCGATAGTCTCTGCCTACCCCAATGGGAACTAACGGCGTGAGAATATGTATGTATGTATGTAACCTATAATTTTTATTTAGTAGAGAACTAACTGACAATGACCGGCCGAAATTTCAAAATGGCGACAGTAGTACCAGTAGTTGCCGCGGGCCAAGAAAAGATTGTGGATCTGTATTTATTTCATTAAGGTTGAATTTTGAGGTATAACATAATATTTAAGTTGAATTTTGAGGTATAACATAATATTCAATTTAAAACATCCTTTATTAGAGATGTAACGAATGTCAGTTTTTAAGCATTCGCGAATACGAATGCGAATATCTGTTGTTGACATTCGCGAATGCGGATGCGAATGCGAATATACAGTATTAGAAAAAAACTTGTCGGAAGAATTAAGTTCGGCCAATGTTTCTGTGTCATCAACTCATCACATCAGTGATCCCACTAATTGCGACTTTGCAAAAAATACTAGACGAACATGAGTCTGCTGAAACAATAATTACATTGAGAGACGAGCTCAATCGAAAATTCAGATTTTTAGAAAATGGATCATTATTTGTTACAGCGACTTTCATTGATCAAAGATATGAAATCAAGTTTTTTAAAACTAACTTGATTAGAGATCGTGGTACTCAACGAGAGAGCGACGGGGGTATCCATGAGGATTTCCCCACCGGTAAACAAAAAAAAAAAAAAAAATATCAACTTTAAAAAAAAACTTACTGAAACAGTTTACAGCATTTGGTACCAACATTTATTGGAATTTGTAACTTGAAATTATAATAATAGATCATCGCTACTTGCATTTTACGAGTCATTTACTTAGTTGCTGTTTTATTTTAACTGACTGTTGCTCGCTTTCTTTTGTGTCCTTAATTCCTTTCCACTATTGTATTATATTGAAGTGTTTAATAGATTTTAGGTTTTTCGCAGTAGGCTGAATAGTGAATAATAGTTAGGTTAGTTTAGTGCGCTTTGTTCGTTGTTTAGATTTTTATAGTTTAGTTAGGGATATTTTTTTGTTCCTACTATTTTAGATTGAATTGTGTATTTTAAAGATTTCAGGTTTTAAGCAGTAATTGAATAATTGTTAGGTTAGGTTCGTCGCTTTGTTGGTCGTTTAGATTTTTATAGTTTCCTCATATTTACGCAATGCCTCGCAAACGTAAATCTAATTTATCGAGCACCTCATATAAAGCTCGATGGATTAGGGAAAAGGTAGTTAAATAAAGATTTTAGTGATGGCTCACCAACTTCATCGCCCAACAATCACTTAAAAAGGGTCAATGTCCTTAATATCCTTTACAACGCCCGCGGGAATATAAATGTATATAAAAAATAGAAGTTAAGATAGTGTTTTGGTATTTTGAATGTAAACCGGATGCAAAAAATGAAGTCCACGCGGACGAAGTCGCGGGCAAAAAGCTAGTATTATATAAATCGTTTTATTAAGACATTTCAATACATAAATAAATTAGCCTGTATGATGTAAAATTATTTCCCTTAATGGTTAATTTTTATTTACTGGCAATACTAATATCGATGGCAGCGACGCCCTTACCGGCCAAGAAAAGATTGTGGATCTGTACAACCGCGCAACCAACTCATTATAGTGACAAATGACACTTTGGAGACTTCACGATACACTAGCGCCTCTAGCGGCGAATTCATACGCTTTAGCCCTCATTTCGTATGTAATCATGCAACCATATACTCACGGCTACAAATACCTAAGGGGGTAGCTGGAGGTAGAGGCAGAGGTGGAGAGAGTCTATTTGGCTCTAATTATATGTAATTTGTTCGATTATAATTATTTTCATGTTGTTTCACTATGAAGGACTAAATAAAGTATTTTTACTTTCTATTTTACTTAGAGAGAGGTAGTTTTGGAAATTGTGTGGGGATTGTAAAACAAATGTTTCTGGCGATGGATCTCCAACCCCATCGCTCAAAAATCACTTAAAAAGCCCCATTATCTGTAGCCACCTCTAACATACGGGAAGAAATGGGGTAGTTAGTGCTATTCCAAGCCGACACTACACACTACACAGGTAGGTATGGAATAGACATTTTCTTATCCACTTTGGAAGAATAAAGGGCTAAAGATGGTAAAATATATTCTTATTGGTGATGGATTTCCAGCCATATTCCTCGTAATTTAATTTAATACCCTAAATTCCATATCTTCTCGAATGACCCGCACAAGAAGAACATAGGGTAAATGTTTTTTTTTAACCATCGGTGCTCATCAAATAAATTAGCAAGCAGTTTAAATTCATAACCATCCACTCCTTCGTAAAAACAAACATCTTCATTGATAATCTTTTCCAACTATTTATGCTTTTTTTCGTAAACAAACCATTGTGCATTGTATCATATTTCATATTTTATGTTTCTATAACTGCCATGAAAAAAATCCGTCA
This sequence comes from Bedellia somnulentella, assembly GCA_963576735.1. Classification (NCBI taxonomy): domain Eukaryota; kingdom Metazoa; phylum Arthropoda; class Insecta; order Lepidoptera; family Bedelliidae; genus Bedellia; species Bedellia somnulentella. Next base: position 15,164,198 of record OY755189.1, on the reverse strand, counting down.
TTTTTCAGCAATGAAGAGTAGTCTATGTCCTTTCTCGAAATTAGTTTACCTTTCATATAAATTTGATGCAAATACGTTCGGTGTTAGTTTCACATTTATAATATGAGCAAATGAAATTAAGTTAGAGAAGGAAAATAGAGGGGGACGGGGGGGCGAAGCCCCTCGCATTAAAAAACAATTAATCACCACAATTGTATTTGTGCTAGGTTAGGTCAGGGTTAGCTAGTGTCCCCCACACGGTGCAGCCTTGTCGTGGCGTGGGGGCTCAGTAGCCCCGGACTAGCCACCCGGGGTGAAGCTAATGCACCGAGGTGGCGTCGCTCCCAGTATCCCTCTTATTAGGAGAGGGGACAGGGGAAGCGACGCAGATCGTAACCCCAGCAACAGTTGTAGCCGCTGTTGCTGGGACCGAGGGCCTTGCCGTCACCGGCAGGTCGCGAGGAGTCAACCTCTATAAAAAATCGGAGGAGAAAACCTCGTTAAAAATCATGGGGTGGGTTGCTCCCGTTTTCCTTTCGAGGTGTAGAGAGGGAACGGGAGCAAGAGGGGAACTCGTAACCCTGGCAGTATTGCACTACCAGGGCCGAGGGTCTTGCCGTGGTGTAGGCTTGACCGCGAGGAGTAAACCTCTATAAAAAATCGGAAGAGGAGTAAACCTTCCGCAAAAATCCGAGGACAAAACCTCGTTAAAAAATCCGTGAGGTGGTGGGCTGCGACCGGCGGGTTGCAGTCTGCTACTCCGCAAGGAGAACCTCGAGGGGGCGGGCGTTTGGAACGTGTGGCCCAAGCGTCTGCGGTGCTGAGGAAGCACAAGGGGGAGTGGGGGACTTCAAGTCCCCCGAGATGGACGCCGAGAGGCGTGGTGCGCGGGATTGGAGGTAGACTGCCACGGGCGTTCCCACCAATCCCGCATCAAAGCACCGAAGATGGCCACCGTGGGGTTTTAGTCGGTAAGAGTCCGACATACCTTCGTTACCCCGCCGGGTGACGTCGGATCCATGAGGATTTCCCCACGACAAAAAAAAAAAAAAAAAAAAAGGGTTAGCTAGTGTCCCTTAGAGCGGAAATAGGCACCCCGCGAAGCGGGGTGACGTCGACACGCTGTTAGGTTAGGTTAAGTTGTAACTAAATATTAAAACTAAAGTTCTTAGGTAATCATATTTTACAATTATTTAAAAAGTAAAAAAAGTAAAAAAAAAATTATTCAGTCCCTCATATGATACAACATGTAAATACAACAATCGCACAAATTTCATTTCACACAATGAGAGCCAAAAAGGCGCCGACTCAGCATATGTAACCTAGAGTTTTAGCTTTAATGCACGCTGACTTTCAGCCGGGACCCTTGAAAAATATATAAAATAAGATAAAACCTAAACTAAAAAACAAAACATTTAACCATTAAAACACAGATCGAAAGCTAATAATAATAATAAAACTATAAAAGAACACGAACTTTAATGATATTTACTCAAAGTTTTAAACATTAAAAGCAAAATAATGGAAAAAAGCAAATATAAAATAATTATAAAAATTGGAATATAGCAGATATCTGTCTACTAGCCAAGATTGCTCAAGGTAATATTGATTGTCCTGAACTCCTCAGTAAAATTTGCTTGAGAGTTCCTTCAAAAAAACTGCGTAGCAATGATTTGCTTCATGTCCCCCCAGCCAAAACAAATTACAGACGTAATGCCTATCTTATCAGATCTTGCAATGAATTTAATTATTATTATGATAATCTCACTTTGGATCTATTCCATAACAGTATAGCTCACATTAAGCGATCATTGGCAAATGACTTTTTTTTAAATTTTATTATTTCAAATTAGCGGTTGCTGTTGCCGAATATTGGTTTGTCACATCATTTGGTTCGGTGCATTTTTCTTGCTGTTGTTTTATTAATTAGTTAAATTCCTTTTTTAGTTAAGCCTTCTGTTTCTCTGTTGTTTTCGATGTTCTTTATTTTTATGCATATGTGGGAGCTTGTTATTGGCCTATTTCTGCCTATGTTATTATTTTATATTGTAAATTTAGCTGTAAGCCCCCCAACGATAATAAAATAAAATAAATAAAATAAAATAAAAACGTTCAGAACAAGTATATTTATTTCAGACCTTGGTCATGTTTATAGACAACCCCATTTTAGAATTTATGAAAGCCTATTTTGACTTTTTTATCCGCCAATAATTTGTCGCCTTAGAAGAAATTCAATTCGGTATGCAAAGTTTTACAAAAGTGGTGCTGATTACGAAACCATTTCGAGATATTATGTTTTTAAAACATATTTTCTTGAAATTAAATCAAACAGAGCTAAGATGACCGTTATTTTAGCAAAAAACTGTAACAGTATTTGACCTTCAGCGTTATGTCAAAGACATTCGTTCTTGCAGTTTATTAATAAAACATCGAAAATCATAGGTTTGTTATGTATAAAATCGTAATAATTTCATTTGGGATCACAAATTCGTGAGATATTTTAAAATTTGCAACATTTTTACTAAACATTTCGCTTTATTTGCATGTCGCTACGTGATATTTTCAATCGATGACGTCATTAAGTACAAAAGTTAAACAATCTTTAAAAAATCATAACTTTGCAATCACTCATTTTAAATGAAAAATATTCAAATTAGTTTTTTATTTTCGTGTTTGCTATCGAATAAAAATATTTAATAAATACCAAAAAAAACTTTGCATACCGAATTGCCACAAAAGAAAATCACTGCCAGATAAAATTTAAATGAAACCTCAAAACTCATTAAAAAGCCGCCGCTTTCTAGTTAAGATGCTTCCTCTAATTAGTCGCCAAAGTAGATTATTTACTATCCATTTTCAGTTTTTTTACGACCAGGAATGGTATCAATTTGTCGCCGCGTTAAATACATGCCGAAAGAAAATGTGAGCCATCAAAATAATACTGCAACATGCAATAAATAAATAAATAGCTACTGGGATCTTTGTACACACGTCTTTATTATCAGCAACTGTTAGACAGTCACATCAATATTACTCATGATCAGTTTCATTCATATTCTTATTAACAAACAAAAACAAAACGAAACGTCGCTCAAATCACGAAATAAATGTCAGAATGTGTCAATTCATTCTGTCAAAATAAATAATAAGCGAAATATTTTACAGAACAAAAGGATCTTGCTGTGTTGTCGTTGTCGTTCTTGTTTGTTTCTCGCTATTTAGCTGATCACTAACGACGAACAACGAGAATCTAAACACCGATGCTCCCGTTCAAAGACTGCCGTCCATCGCAAGGGATCCGCTCTCTCTCGCTTTCCATCGCGATGAGCCCCTGAGAAAACGCTTACGATGAAGACCGTCGTGCTGTTCAAGAGTGCTTCTGCCGAGTACGAGGCGGCATTCCGCGACGGCGGGTTCCGAGCTGTGTTCGTGGAGCCGCTGCGGTTCGAT
>OY755189.1:15138166-15160569 GCA_963576735.1 Bedellia somnulentella | reverse complement strand
TGGACAAATCTTCAGATATAAAATTAAAGCGCGACTTTTGGATGTTAAAAATTATTAAAATATTGTCATTCAGGCTGTGGAAGGCTGGCTGAGGAATCAGAAATTCCTCAGCCACTTTTGGAAGTTTCGTGGAGAAAAGATGACGGAATAAAGGTTGTTTGTGAAGGGTCTCCAACCGTTAAAAAGCACCAATACCGTTAGTTACCTCTTACGTACACCCACCGGAAGAAATGGGGTAGTATTATTCTAAGCCGACACTACACGGCAAATCAGTCAATCAGTTTTCATGTCAGTGTAAAAGTCAGTAGTCATAAAAAACATAATGAATATTAAATAAAGTCGAGTATAATGAAAGAAAAACAATCGTATATTTCTTCATTTTAATCAAGCTTTCAATAAACAACTAATCCATTGATCTTTTTTTTCAGATGACATATACAACAAGTGAAGGTGGAAAACACTTCTTCACAAGTAGACAATTTTATACCAGAAGAAGTCCTTAACTGTAATAACAATCCACAAAGCCCAACCATCGACAATAACTGTATGAATTCAACTCAATCGATATTTACAATCGAAATACTATATTTTCGTCTGAGCTTAACTCACTGCCAAGTGTAATTCACATGTCAAAAAATATCCAAGATTTTTTCGAACCTGATTCAGAGCGATGGTATGTGAATACTGTTCCTTCAGACCTAAAAACAAAATTGGTGACTCCTAATGGAGTAATATGTAGGTACAATTCGCTTAAAGTCCCACTAGAGGACACGGCTAAAGTAAAAGATAGTAATATAAGTAGTAACTCCTCTAGTACTGAGACGAACAGTGTAGAATCTTTCAATGAACAAAGTGTAGACAAAAAGTTGAATTGTGAAATTGTATGATATTGTACAGCATGGCTAGCACGGGCGACTTTTTAACTAAATGTCGTGCGGTATAAAACAGCCATCTCTTACGCACTTACTTAGTATCGTATACTGTCATCTCATTCTACCCGATATGGCGACAATAAAAAAGCGCTCGTGCTAGGAGGCCTCCTTATTTTAGATTCTCTGATATCGAGCTACCTCTTCCGAATCACAAGGGTCTTCTGATCCGCTTTCGTTATTACAAAGGTTTATGAATAAGGGAAAGGATACTCAGAATAATAGTAATTTAGTTTTCATTCTCTCACTATTTCATACAAACAATAGAATCGAGGAGTTCCTTTATACTCATTTCAATTTCATTTTAACTAGTAGTCCACCGTGTAGTGATCGGACACGGCTCATCCTCTTATGATAAGCGTGATGTTTTCTACCCTATATTTCATCTGAAGGTTTAGCTATCTATTTGTTAAAATCGAGTTTTTATATAAATTAGCATTAAAATATAATAATTCACCAGAATCTTCCCACTGTAGTTAACTTACATTTGTTACTAAAAAGTGCCTTGAAATCAAACTTAATTAGTTTAGTGACCTTATCTAGTGTTTTAATATTAAAATATTGTCCTCTCTTGCTTATTTGTACTATTTTTTGTATATTAAGTCCAGTATAGTTTAAGAACACGAAGTATTTGTAAAAGATCTCAAATATTATGTAACATTCCTTCGTCGGTTTTTCGGTTTATTATTGTATACTTTTAAAAAAAAACTGATAATAAATATTTTTGTTTATGAAAACCTCAAGTGGGGATTATTACTAAAAAACTATATAAATAAAGGAATGAAAAATTTCGACGCCAGCGGGGATTGACCCCACGACCTCCGGGTATACGCCCCCGTCGCTCTGTCAATTGAGCTATAGTGTCAAGTGGCTACTAGTGCGAAATTTATTACTATTTTTATTCTTTAACATTTGAATGCATTACGACCGCGTCAACAAACAATATTTTAAATATAAGTATTAGCTGTAATTTCATCTTAGAACAGCATTAACCCATTTGTGGCTTTTTGAGTTGGGCGATGTGGCTGGAGACCCAGCACCGACAATCGTTTATTTTACAAGTGGATTTGTTTTAAATACTGAAGCTCTGGCTACCCTTTGGGACTTAAACCCGGAGGAAGGTAGTTTAAGCAATAATAAATAGTCATGCGTCGGCATCTTAATACAATCAAAATTTCAGATTTATTTGAAGACCATGAAATAAGTAACTTCTAAGTGTTTTTGTACACAAGTGAAGTTAAAAACAAGTGCAATACTGGAGAAAAAAGTCGTATTAACCAAATTTTATTTGGAACAATGCAATTTAAATATGGGCTAACTGCTGTTCAATGCGTTCCCATTTTGCCAGTTAACAAGTGCTTCTTTTATTTGGTTAGTCTTTCACTTAGTGGGTTGCGGAGTAGTGCTGTTCTAAGTTGACACAAAATGGTATACATACACATATACTCACGGCTATAAATCCCTTGAAGGGGTAGCCAGGGCCAAAGAACTAGACACTCCTCAGCCACTTTTGGAAAGTTTAGTGGGGAAAAGATGGTAAAATAAAATAGTATAAAGTAGAAAAAAATGTTATAGACAAATGGAAAAGTGCAATTTGTTAATAAAGTTAGGTAAATATTATGAAATTGAGATAAAAATGTATTAGAATTTTATTTATAGATGTAAATAATTTTTCGGAGTCTAACTGTACATAATTTAAATATAATTATTTGTCACAACATTCAGTTTTTTTATTTTAAAATCTGCAAGATTTTATTCTCTAAGATGCCTCACATATTCTTTGTGATTTATCAAAATTATAAATTAGGATTACTGAGACTTCGATGTCTGTTTGGCCGTCTGTGCCAGTCACATGATCTAAGTGTAAGCATTGCTGTTTTTTTTTCATAACTTAAGAATCTTATGATAGATTTTATGTGTGTACAAAACGGCGATAGGCCTGCCCCCTATCACGTGAGTACACTGTCCATGCAAAACGTGGGTACTCTGAACACCAGGTGACAAAGTTACGTGATGTTCAGAAGTATTAGTACCTCTGCCAACCCCTTCGGGGATATTCGGCGTGAACGTTTATGTTATTTATGTTTATTATGTTTATGTGTGTGGCTGAATGATTAAGAGCACAAGTTGTTGATAATAGAATTTATAGAGGGGCTAACGTCGGTACGGATAAGTTTTTGGTGATATCACGTTTAAGAGGTCTGTTCAGGAATTAGCGTCACAGAGCCAAAGTGTCAAAAACTGATTTCGCTAGAATAAAAGTGGAGAAATTGGAACAAGATTAAAAGATAATTCAATTTAATGACTTAGTCTAAGTTGCGTGGTGACGGATGAAATTAAATTTAAAGAAGCAACAATGTGCTCAAATCTTCGATGGTTGAATGTGCGACGGAAGTATGTGGATTGAGTGATTAGACAAATACACCATCAACAAGTTTATGGGATAAAGACTTGAAAGAGGCAGTTGAAGATAAAAAGAGTGGTTATTTACGAGCATTCTAAGCTAGTAAACAAATGTATGCAACTGTACCTGATGATGTAGTGCAGAATAATGAAGTTAAATATAGTAGAGTTAAAAGTGAAGGAAGAAAACCAGCGTGATCTAAAAGAATGGTGTGAGAGGAAACGCTCTTATAATTTCTGCACAAAGCAAAAGTAATTCTGGAAATATATTCGACAAAAAGGGAGTCTCATTAAACACGAGAACGATTGTGATGACGGTCTCAGAGTTGCGTGAAAGTGATTATGGGTGGATTTATCATTAAATGCCTCTTGAAGTAGCCTGTTGAAGATCAAGTGTCATTTGCATCATCGGCATCGGTGGAAGAGTTGCAAGAGATTATAAAAGTTAGCAAGAGGAATGTTAAGAAAGTTTGGGCACATAGAGAGGATCGATCATTGTAAATTGTTTATATATGAGCCATACATTAGTAGTCCATATTACTTACATACGTTACGTTCACAGAAAAATTCTGAAAAAGAAGACCAAGATCATAAATAAAACAACAAGTATATTAAAGTTTTTTAATTATAGGTAAATAACTTTGGAATGTTTTTGTATACATAATTTAAGTAAAAATACTTATAGCAACATTTCACTATTTATTTAATACACGAGATTGCAGACTCATTACATATCTATTTTTTAATAATTTCAATATATTTTAGTGTTAATAAGGCGCACACAACGCATAATTGATTAACTAGCCAATTTAATTGCAAAACTCACTGTGCGTTCGATTTATGATAACCATACGAAAAATCTTGTCTACTTTGTAAATCATGTGGATATTAATAGTTCATTTATAACTAGTGTTACAAAATTTTGCGGATAGATAAGTATATAACATTAAGACTCACAAAACTATAGAATCGTCAAATATTATAATAATGCGATTAGGAAAACATAAGAAGTTTCTCTAGACATGGGCGTAGGTGCCGACCCTGGTTCAGACCTGATAAGATAACTCATCAATCCAAAAAAAACATCTATTAGAAATTAAACATTATATATTACTGCTGCCCCACACTGAGCCCACGGCCAGCTACGCCGACGTCTCTACAATGTATGATTAAAACTTTCCTGACAACAAGATTGCGTAGTTTTAAAATATGTTTAATTTTATATAAGGTAAGAAAACAACAATCGCAATAAATCGCTAAAAGTAAAATAAAGAGTAACGATTTCAACTTAAAACTATATTAGATCTGCATTCAAAAGTACGTATATCCACCCAGCCATTTTTAAATCGTTCACTATACAGTAGTTTAAAATAAATTATTTACTGACAAAGTTAAAATAGTGTCTATTAGCATTAAAAATGTGTAAGTAACTTCGTAAGGAAATAATCATATTTATACATCTTTTGTATTAATTTGAGGCAATTAATCACAAGCACTTGTCATTGAAATAAATTTGAATACAAACATATACTCACAGCTATTTATCCCCGAAAAGGGGTAGCCAGAACTTCGAATTACATATACGCCCAATCATATAATTAAAATGTTTAAGCTTTAAACAAAGTAAAAATTATAAATAAGCTTGCGAAATCTTAAGACTTAAGAAACTAAAAGGAGGCTGACTTGTGAAGTCCCAAAATACGGGATATTATTTCAAATACACATGTTCCACTCAGCAAAAAAGCTGCCTCGCCGCACTTATTCAATCTTAGCTACGCCCTTTACAGAGATGAAGATAATATAATCTCTAAAATCTCAATCCGAGATTTACATACGTTTATCGAAGGCTATAAATACATCAACAGCAAATACAAAACAACTCAACCTACAACCGCTAAGGCGTACTTCTATCATTATTTCTTGTTATGGTGCGCTCCGCAATCTTGTGTTGCGCATGCGCCAGTTGTACCCGTTTGAACTCGGCCAGTAGTTCGTCGAAGTCGATGTCGGAGGATGACGTCACCTCTGGGGATGGGGGGTCGCTTTCACTGGAAACGTTGTAATTACATTATATTTTCTTTTAGTACATACATACATACATATACTCACGGCTATAAGTCCCTAGAAGGGGTAGCCAGAGCCAAAGAATTATAAATTCCTCAGCCACTTTTGGAAGTTGAGTGGGGAAAGATGGTAAAATAAAGGTTTATGGTGATGGGTCTCAAACCGCATCGCCCAAAAAATCAATAAAAAGCCCCAATAACCTTAGTCGCCTGTTACGACACCAGTGGCTTCTGGTGCTAACCAAAAATATATTTGCATGTTGAAAAAGTTATATACACTTTCTTAGTAGGTATTATATATAGTTTCGAACCTCGATCAGTTTTTTTTTTATTATTTGGTCCACAAACTGGATTACATTATAAATAACTTAAAAATAAACAAAATGCGTTAGGGCCGGCATGGCATGGCAAAGGATTTCGGTACAGATATAGCATTTTTAATCTTATTACCATGAGTATAGAATTCATTTTACTACATGCTATATCTATACCGAAATCCTTTGTCATGCCATGCCGGCAGTCAGCGCTGGCCCTTAGTGAACAGATATAAATGAAATACTACTAAGAGTAGACACAGTATGCCTTCATGAACTGGAATTAAGTGAACTACAATTTCGTTAATCTAATTCTAATTGTAACATTAACCTAAAAACTTAACTTATTTATAAATAACTTATTTATAAATCTAAAACTATTTTTTTGACTGAGGTCACAGAATCATGAAATATATCAGCGGATGCACGGATGGCATTAGTTGATGAGCATATTCGATACATGGGAGAATGATGACCAAGAACAGTTTTATAAAAGGGTACCTGAAATGTAACACGATTTTGAAGGCGACTTGCCATACGAGGAACAGAAAGATCAAGTTTTTCCAATAGATGAGGGCAATCTATCTTGTTCTGTATAAGCTTGCACAAAAATGCAACATCAGTGGCTTTTCTTCGATCGCTTAGAGATACCATTTCATAGTGTGACAGCCGCTCTTCATATGATTTTAAACTTCTACATTTATTGTCGTTATAAGAAAGATTATAAAGATTTTTTTTTTGAACTCGTTCTAGTCTGTCATTATGTACTCGGTATCCCGGATTCCATACAACGCTACAGTAATCCAGTAAACTGCGCACAAAAGTGTAGAAAACTATTTTAGTGACCTTATAGTTGTTGAAGCACTTCAGTTGTCTAACTAGAAAACCCGATAGTTTAAGGGCTCTCTTAGTTATGTGATCTATATGTGGAACAAAGGACAGTTTGTTATCAATAATAACTCCCAGATCCTTTATACAATTAACCTCTGTCAATAATACACTATTTATAAAATAATTTGGTTTAGAAGGTATTAATTTTCGACTAAAGTTAATGTACAGATGTAACAAAAACTAAATTTTATTTGGATAAACCTAAAAAAAACGACTACGAATACGAACTACAAGTGATTTGAATGAAGAACCGTAGTCCCTTTACGATAAATATCAAAATTGCCATGACAAAACATCTCTAAACCTCTAATCCTCAAATTTAAGCTACCTATTTTTGTATTTTAGATTCATAAGTACGAGTATGTATGTACATTTACCCATAGATGTACTAAAAAAAGTTAGATAGGTTATTTGCGAGGAAACCGGCGCTTACGAATGGCACCGATTGCGGCAGATGTACGCACACCACCAGAAATGTATCCAAACAACACACCAAGAGATACATTTGAATTGTAGGCGAGATAGCACATCTCATAGCAAGCGCTAAAAAGAGATAAACATAACTGTACCGACACGTAAAATATGACACTAAGACGACCGTTTGACAAAGAATAATTTAGATCTATACACACGACACACCTAATTTATTATCAATTATAATTAAAACGTTGTAAATTTATAATACTTACGAATGATAAGTAATCCCATCATTATAGTAGTTTAGTATTTTCTAAGATTTTCACGATTGCACATTATAATTGAAACAACTATTGATTTTCTCGTGTCTTCCCGTGACCATGATAACTGAAAAGTTTTCGAAACGTCGGGCTTTAAAAATAATGTAATAGCACGCGATTAAAATATCCGAAAATCAATAGTTGTTTCAATTATAGTAGTTTTTTACAACAAACACGCCAAAACAGGTGAACGGTTGCAACGGCAGCTAGTGTGCGACTAAAGTCAGATGAGCCATTTAGCCTGTTTTTTTAAGTGCCACTTATGAGCGCTTCTGACTTATCTACGGTTTTTTATTAGTATATCTATGACATTTAGCATGTCGTATGATACCCATGTTACTTAATAGTTACCGCAAGGACTGGTAATTTTTCGTGCAAGTGTTTTTGCCTTAAAACCTACCATAGTCTTTAATTTAGAATTCAGTATGCCATGTATTTTTTCAGTATGTTTTGAATATTATTATTCGATAGCTAAAACAAAATAAAAGACTTATTAGAATATTTTTAATTTAAAAAAAGTAATAGGCTATTTGGCTGTAATAAAAATATACATTTCTTTTTCCCAGGCATACCACTGCCTGGCGGAAGATCTTCCCTTTTCCTCCACAATTTCATTAGTCTTAATATTTCTTTTTTGGAGCAATATGTAATAATGCGAGATAAAAACATTGCATTATTTCACTAAAATCCGTCTTCTAAAATAAGTATTTTTGATGCAACTGTCACGTGACTTAAAACGACCGTGATTGGCTATTTCTATAATGACGTAGATCGCGCATAAACTGACTGTGTATCGCTTCGCTCATTGGTGTTTAATGCGGAATTGACGTCATTTGTGCTACAGCCGCCATATTCCTTAAAGTCGCGTTTTCGCGGCACATTTGAATATTGCATTTTCTTTTTCGATTTTTTTATAAAATTGCTAAAATGAAGAGAGAAAAACATTTTCCTCTCCTCCTTATAAACGAATGAACACCGTAAGATAGTTTTCAAAACTTAGTCAAATAGCCTATTGTAAATTTAAGAATTTATAAAGATTGTTCAACTTTTACTCTCAATGACGTGGTCGTAAATATCACGTAGCAAAATAAGACACCTATTTTCGTTCATGTTTGATTTGGTTTCGTTTGACAAAACCATTGTAGGCCGTTATCGTGTCCGTGAGAGGTCCTGCCTTTGTTGACGTTTAAGCTTTGACGTTTGTCACTTACTGCCAATCTAGTGCTTCTACATATATCTATGATATTAACACACTGCAAAAACGTATGTCTTTGAAAAATAATGAAAGTGAAAATTACAGTTTTTTGATAAAATAAAAATCATCATAGCTTGATTTCAAGAAAATATTGTATGAAAACATAATATCTCGAAATTGTTTCGTAATCAGCATAACTTTAATAAAAGTTTACAAACTGAATTGTTCCTTATAAGTAAATGAATATGAAACATCCCAACTTACAGATGCTGCGCCGGCAGGGCCGCCAGCCGCCGCCGCAGCAGGTGGAACGCCTCGCTCTGCGGCAGCAACATCAGCAGCGAGAACAGCGCGCGCCGCAGCGGGACGGACTGCGGGCCTGAGCACAGCTCTAGGCGGAGAACTGGGGTGTTGGTAATAAAGGTTTTACGATTTATTCGGCGAGTTAATATAGGTAATTATTTTTCAAAACTGGAATGGGTTGGTGAAACTAATCAAATATATATTAGTAACAATAAAACCAACGAACAATTTAGTATTACACAAGCTCTGACAGGTACATAATGTTGACAGGGCTCCTCCGTTGGACATCTAGGAAACTGTAAATCAGTCATGAGGAGTTCATGACGATGGTTTCCCTTACCGCTATAATTAACGATGATAATAACCTAAACAAATGACTTCAGGCAAGACTTATCGGTGTAAGCGCGATCCAGGAGCCCCGACGCTCTGCCAATTGAGCCACCGTGTCAATGGCTTCCAGCGCGAAATTCTTCTATCCTTTATTTCTTTTACACGTTCAAGTAGTGTTTGCGTTTCCTACCTCCGTATACCCGAGGTCGCAGGTTCGATTCCCGCCTGTGTCAAATTTTTTCTTTCCTTTATTTATTAGTTATATTCTAATCCCATTATATATTATTATTATAGCAGATATTATTATTGCCTTTTTGTGTGATCCCGCCTGCTTGCCTTCCTCTTGTGTAACTATTAATGCTTAAAAATACTTTAATTACATAAATTACTAAAAACACAATTCACATAACATTGATAATTTTAATAAAAAATATAAATAGTTTACGCAGTTTACTATTAGTCTAGTTGCAGATATATATATATTTTGTTCATCGTGATCATTTAACTCATCATTAATACTAAAACAGGATATAAGTTTTCCAACTCACATGCGAATATCGGCGACTCGATGAGTTGCACCAACTTGTCTACCTCAGTGAGTAGCTCCACTGTGATTTCTAGCTCGCCACTGAACAGTGCGCTAAGGTTGCATTATGTTTTACACATTATTTAATATACGTAACATTTAATTAAATTTATTAGCATATATTTTTATATCGGCTTAGAATAACCCTGACCCATCAATTATCGTACGAGACCAATAAGTGTTTTGGGCCTATAAATGATTGTTGGGCGATTTGCAACTATAAATACGAGTGACCCAACAAAAAATAATATTTAAAAAAAACTTTACCCAACTTCCAAATAAGTTGAGAAATTTCTAATTCAGAATCTCTGGCTACCCCGTTATTGGATTTATAGCGTATATCTGTGTATTTACAAAAGAAGTTATAATTAAAACAATATAAAAAAATATAACAAATTTAATGGTACCAAATACTGGGTTTCACAGCAAAGGCGTAGGATTTAAGAGAACGAAACTATTAATTTTTCTATTCGAACAGATTAACTATGATCTAGCCTAACTTAACTTTTAGATTATATTCAGTCAATGTAAGATATTAATTGATTTATTCAAATGATAAATGATTTGATTTGAAAACTCTTAAAGTAAGTAAGTGTTTCTGAAATTTGAGTCAGCAGTTTCGGCTCAAATCCTACAATGGTTTTCATGCGCTATTTTGCATAGGCGGTTATATAGGTAAGATGTCCCATAAAAGGATACAAGTGGTGCAGCAGCCGCGCGGCGTGGTGGTAGTGGTGCGCCAGCAGACACAGCGCCACCAGCGACACGGGCGCGTGGCACCAGCTGCGGTACAGCACGCGGAACAGGCTGCGGCTGCTCTGGATACACCACGGACAAACAACGACGAATTACACCCAGTTAAAAGAAATCTTAGTTGAAAGCCTATTATAATGTTAATGATAATATTAATGATGAAACGGCTTTCTGTCATCAGGGCTCTGTGCAGGATGTTTCCCGGCTAACACCAAAATTGTAATGGACATAAAAAATATGTGTGTTGACGAGTTTCTTACGGGTTCTTCTCTCAACAAAACACCTTCCGAATCCGAAGTAAACTTAGTTTTAAGTTGCAATTTGACGTTCAAAAAACAAAGATTTATCTTTTTAATTTGAAATAAATGTTTTTTTTAACCTTGGTATAAAGCATTCTACACAAAAAGTCAGTCAGTTGGCTTAAAAGGTCTGGACACCAGGGCCGTAAAACAATAATAAAAGAATACTTATTGGGGAGTGGCGGCGCTGGATGAGATGCGGCAAAGTGCATGGACTTATACTAAATCTTTCACATAGTCCGAGGTAGTTGATATGACAATGCCCTACATTAGCAGGTGGGTAGCCGGACAGCGACCGGAACTTATGAAAAGGGTTTTATCGTATTGAACAACAGACAAAGCTGCTATACAACACGCGAAAAAAGATCCATTGTCCTATTACGTTCTTTGCTGTCCTGCCTAATGAGAGTTATATTGATCTTCGGTAATGAAATCTTCAAGGAAGGCCTAATGTCCATGTTTCCAGCAATCCCATAGTAATTTTAACAGTGATGACAACGGTAAACACCCCTTGTACATACCTTAGTATCCTGTCTTCTTAGCTGCTGTCTCAGGCAGTGCAGTTCCGCGCTGGTGAGCAGCAACGCGCACAGCTGGGCGGCCAGGGCGGCGGCCTGGGGCGGGGCCAGGGCGGTACTCGCGCGGACTAAAGAGCGGTACACTTGCTCGGCTGTTAGGACTACGCATACTTGTCTGGGGGGAACATAACTTACTATTTTACATACATACATATTCTCACGCCGTTAGCTCCCATTGGGGTCGATCGTCATTTTGTAAGATCCAGGCAAAACTATTGCCAAGATATTGCCGTGTAGTGCCGGCTTAGAATGACGCTACCCCTTTCTACCCACGGGTGTCGTAAGAGGCGACTAAGGGTATTGGGGCTTTTTATTGGATTTTTGGGCGATGCGGTTGGAGACCCTCACCAACAACCTTTATTTTACCATCCTTTCCCCACTCAAATTCCAAAAGTGGTTGAGAAATTTATAATTCCTTAGCTCTGGCTACCCCTTTTAGGGAATTATAGCCGTGAGTATATGTATGTATGTATGTTGATTTCGTTTCGTTTGACAAAACCATTGTAGGCCGTTATCGTGTCCGTGAGAGGTCCTGCCTTTGTTATGCATGCATACGAGTATGTATGTATGCAGACAAACCTCACTGGCTTTGTTCACATTTATCAATCTTTTCGGATCAATCGGACACCTGCCTTTTTGAGAACATTTTCTATTTGATCCAAATGTGTCCGCCGAGGTCGTCCCCTACTAACTACTATTAGATTGTTTTTTTAAATTGATACTGTTTATGCGTTAGCAGAACGTAAAAGCGAGCGACAGGAGCACAAACTGATGCGCTAATGCACCCGAGCAAAAAACACAGCACCAACACAAAGACCAACGCATGAACTATATTTGTCATCTTTCTTCTTTGTCTTTTTAATTATGAACAGCCATTTTATTTAATGTTTTTTTGACATGAATTCCTCATGTGGGGATTATTACTCATAAATGAACGTGTAAAAAAGAAACAAAGGATAGAGAAATTTCGCGCTGGATGCCAACTGACACTGTAGCTCAGTTGGCAGAGCGACGAGGGCGTATACCCGAAGGTCGCGAGTTCGAACCCCGCCAGTGTCGAAATTTTTCTTTCCTTTAATAACATCTTTTATTTATGAGCCATTTTATTGTTCAGCATGTCTAGTACGAGCGATCTTTTTATTAGATATCGCGTGGTATACAACAGCCATCTCTTTCGTACCTACTTAGTATCGTATACTATCTCATTCTAAACTATAGCGTCTCGATAAAATGGCGCTTTTACTAGGCCACCTGATTGACATAAAAACATCTATGACGATTTTATGGACAAATCTTTGCTGTGTAAAATAGCACTACCCCATTTCTTCCGGTGGGTGTACGTAAGAGGCGACTAACGGTATTGGGGTTTTACATACATACACGGCTATAAATCCCAAGAAGGAGTAGCCAGAGCTGAGGAATTAAAAATTCCTAAGCCACTTTTGGAAAGTTGAGTAAGGAAAAGATGGTGAGATAAAGGTTGTTGGTGATGGTTCTCCAAACGCATCGCCCAAAAATCCCTTAAAAGCCCCGATACCGTTAGTCGCCTTTTACGTACACCCACCGGAAGAAATGGGGTAGTGCTATTCTAAGCCGACACTACACAGCAAATCGGGAATACAATTTGGTTCATAATGACATAGATATATTCAATACCAGCACTTCAGCGGCTAAGCGTATACTTAACATTCTATAGATACTTCTCACAAGAAAGCTCTTAATAGAATAATATTTTATGTGGTTGTCAAAAAAAATTTTTTTTTACTATTTATATTTTTGTTTTTAGCTTAGAATAGGCACTAAGTTAGTTGTAAGTTAAGCGCTTAATATTCATTTTTATTTTATATAAACTATTGGTGAAGACTTCTAATTGGCATTAATGTTACATACTGTTTTTATGTTGTTATTATTTACCTGTAAGTTATCCACATAAAATAAATACATACATACACATACTATCGATCGCCACTTCGTACGATCCTGACTAACCTTTCTAGCTTCGTTCACATGCATCAATCTTTTCATACATGCTCTTTTATTTTTCATACTTCGGACGCCTGTCTTTTTGAGCACACTCTCAATTTGGCTCAAGCGTGTTCTCCGTGGTCATCCTCTAGTAACATTACCATCCACACTAGCTCTATACATCCCTTTCACCAATTTTCTATTAATAAAATAAATACCTAATGATGAAAGCCCCCCGATCCTCGAGCAGGGTCTCGTCCGCGGCCAGCAGGTTGACCAGCGCCTGCAGGAACTTGTACTGGTACTGACTGGTGTCTACCTCCTCTTCGTCATCTGTTTATACAAAAACTAATATTAATATTTGCTTACACAAACAACAGTCAGCTATATAAACTAATATTAAGGTTTGCTAGACAAATAACAGTCAGTTCCACATTACAATTTTAATTGGTCTTAGTAAGTGAACGTTAAAAGTAAAAAGTCTTTTGTCACGACTACAAAAAAAACACTCGAAATAAACAACACTATCGGACCCGCGCAACTTCGTGTGCGAAACATAAGATTTAGTTTCTATAGTTCAGGCGTGATTGAGTACGAAGCCTGTTATCATCCAAGAATAACACTTCCCGTTTTACCCAAAATAATTTTATCCCCCTGACATATATTGTATATTTAAAATTTGAATCCAAAACAAACATACCTATTTCTACTAATAAATAAAGGAAAGAAAAATTTCGACACAGGCGGGAAATTTTTCTTTCCTTTCGAATTTCGGAAAAATACAAATAAACTTCAAACCCAAATACTTTAGGGGTCGAATTTCGGAAATTATTTTTTAGATGCTCATATTTATTATCATAAAAAACACTCGTATACAGTGCGTGCAGCGTTACCATGTGGCGCGTGCGTGGCGGCGCACAGGTCGGCCAGCAGCGCCAGCGCGCGCCGCACCACCAGCTCGGCCGGCTCCAGCGCGCCCGACACCACCGCGCTGAACAGCGACTCGCGCTCCACCCACATCTGTACGCATATTGCAACGTTACACACCTAAGTAAGGACTGGCCTTGCACTCCCCTCATCCATCGACATCGACACTTGTGGGAGGGTTACTCAAACTGTATAATCCTATTAATATTATAAATGTGAAAATTTAGATGTTTGTGTGTTTGAGGTCAAATGGCTTCTCAATTACAGAATGTATATGAGTGAAATGTAGCAGAATGCTAGATACATACATATATACTCACGGCTATAAATCCCTAAAAGGGGTAGCCAGAGCTAAGGAATTAGAAATTCCTAAGCTACATTTGAAAGTTGATAGGGGAGATGGTAGAAATAAAATAACGTTGGTGATGGGTCTCCAACCGCATGGCCCAAAACTTAAAAAAGCCCCATACTCCTAGTCGCCTCTTACGACACCCGTCGGTAAAAAGAGGTAGCGACATTCTAAACCGACACTACACGGAAGAATACGCTATAATAACCTACAAAATCATCATCATACAAAAGTATACAAATTAGCTATTAATCATGACCGACGTACCAGCGCATCGCGGAGGAAAGTACAGGGTAAACACTACAACATAAATAGGGATAAAATTATCGCTGGTCAAACTATCACTTTGTATCAAACAGTGGCAGACCGCCCAAAACACCTCTGGACATACAGCACTGACAAATAAATGGATAGGCTTTCACAAATTGCTAACATGGTCTCTATTAAGTCTACACATTGTGGGAAGCCTACGTAAAGACCGTCCAATAAAATACAAAAGTCCTAATTTCACAAACTTCTTTACTCACATCCATATTTTCATACAAGCTCTTTTATTCTCTCCAATCTTCCACCATGACCCTACAAATACGAGGGCTGCTATTTATGTATCCGGAATAAAAAAAAGAAACAAACATATATCAATTAATATGGTTTTATTGCTTCTCAAAATATTCGCCGCTCAGATCTATACACTTTTGCATGCGTTGAAACCAATTTTCATAGCACTTTTTCCACTCAGACTGAGGTATCTCCAAAACGTGCATTTTGAACGCATCGACTGCCTCTTTGCGGCTCGAAAAACGTTGACCACGTAATTTTTTCTTCACATTTGGAAATAAATAAAAATCATTGGGTGCCAAATCAGGGCTGTACGGCGGATGACCTGTCAATTCGATCTTTTGAGCTTCTAAAAACTGAGTTGTGACGGCCGACCTGTGACAGCTAGCATTGTCGTGATGCAGAATGATTCTACGTTGTCGGTTAGTCTTTCTTATTTGTTCAAAGACTTCCGGCAAACAAATGGTCGTATACCACTCCGAATTAACAGTTTTACGATTCTCTAAAGGCACTGTAGCTACATGGCCATTTATACCAAAAAAACAAGCGACCATTTGCTTCAATGTGCTTTTTGCACGAATAACTTTTGTTGGGTTCGGCTCATCTTGGAACACCCACACCGTGGACTGCTGCTTAGTTTCGGGGTCGTAAGCGTAGATCCAAGATTCGTCACCTGTGTAGATATTATAAACAGCTTTTGACGCACCACGGTTGTATTTTTTTAACATTTCTTTGCACCAATCGACACGAGCCTGTTTTTGATCAATACTCAAGTTGTGCGGAATCCAACGGGAGCAAATTTTTTTTACAGCTAAATGTTCATGAAGTATCTTATGTATGCTCGTCATACTAATGCCCAGAGATGCCTCTATCTCACGATATGTAACATGACGATCTTGAGTTATTAGTTCCCGGACAGCATCGATGTTTTGAGGTACAACGACCGTTTTAGGGCGACCTTCTTTAATTTCATCAGTAAGCTTAGATCGTCCACGATTAAACTCGCTAAACCAGTGATACACAGTGGTCTTTGAGGGTGCTTCATCCCCAAAAGTCGAAGTAAGCTGATCGATGCACTGTTTTTGAGTTAGACCACGCCGAAAATCGTAAAAAATCATGGCACGAAAATGTTCACGAGTTAAATCCATGGTGGTGAAGACACGCAATTTTCAAAATGACGCTACGATGTGAAAACAATTGACAGTCACATAAAAATAAATGTATTCTAAAGCTAAAGAGTTCTATTTTTAAATGATGTAATTACTTTTTAAATTATTGTTCTGTAAGTGGCCAGTTCCGGATACATAAATAGCAGCCCTCGTACGTACCTTATCCGGCAAGTGCGCATATAAATGTAACAGCCAATCAAAGGCAGCCACTTTAGTGCTGGTATTTCCACATTGGACGAGTCGAGCCAGCTCTGCCACAGCTGCTGGCACGTCCAATTGGTCTGTATTTTGGTCTTGCGATTCTTCATCTTTCGTGCTTTGGTCCTTCGATGTTTCAACCTTTGTGCTTTGGTCCTTCGAAGTTTCGACCTTCGATGCCTGGTCCTTCGAAGTGTGATCCTGTGAGCCGCTGTCTGCTACTAGCTGTAGCAGCACTGAGTTTAGTGCGCTTGCTGCTAGCCGGATGTCTGCTTTATAGGAACTTATTCGGAAGAACTATAATTCTTAGCTATAACAATGTGGGGTGATTTATTATTAGAGTTGTTTGATGAGAAGCTGTGTAGTGCCGGTTTTTACCGATGATATCATGTAAGAAGACGAAGGGTTTTGTTTCTTAAAATTATTGTTGGGATTGGTATGCCTTGTTTGATATTGGTGTACAACAAATCTACTATTATTTTAATTAATCTACTATAATTTTAAAGCGACATGATAGTCCAGTGGGTAGAACACCCGCCCGAAAAACAGAAGGGCGTGAGTTCCAATCCTGGGACGGGCCTACACCAATTTGTCTTTTCTTAAGTCATATGTGTGGTTAATTTATCATGGTTGCTAACGGTGAGGGAAAACATCGTGAGGAAACCCACATGGCTGAGTTATACTTAGTCATGTGACAGTGTATTCGTACAAAACGGCGATAAGCCTGTCCCCTATCACGTGAGTACACTGTCTAAGCAAAACGTGGGTACCTTCTCTGGAAACTAGATGGCGCTTGCCATGTGAGTTCAGGAGTATTGGTACCTCTGCCAACCCCGTTGCCAACGTTTATATGTTATGTTATTTTAATTCCGTAATCAGTTCGATTTGATTTAAAAACCATAAACTTACAACTTTTAAAACAAACACGGGCTAATGATCACGATGAATTGATAAACGGTTATAAACGATAAAGAAGAATTTAATATATCTTAAGATTATTGTAAAATAACACTACAAGAGCTAGGGATATCCTCTAGTAAATAAATTAAATAATATAAACAAGTAATGCATGCAACATAGATGGTAATTCACATTTTTAGTTTAAAGTCATTGTAGTCAATAGAAGCAAATAGCTGTGTAGTGTCGGCTTTAAATCGGACTACCCCATTTATTTCCGGTGGGTGTAAGAGGCGACTAACGGTATTGGGACTTTTAAGGAATTTTCGGGCGATGCGGTTACAGACCCATCACCAACAACCTTTATTTTACCATCTTTCACCCATACAACTTCAAAAAATTGCAGAGTTATTTCTAATTCCCTAGCTCTGGCAATCCCTTCAAGCTATTTATACCCCTGAGTATAGGTATGTATGTAATTAAAACAAAGGTTATTTGTAATAAATAAAGAATAAATAAAGGAAAGAAAAATTTCGACACAGGCGGGAATCGAACCCGCGACCTCGGGTATACGCCCCGACGCTCTGCCAATTGAGCCAGCGTGTCAATGGCTGCCAGCGCGAAATTCTTCTATCCTTTATCTCTTTTACACGTTTAAGTAGTGTTTGCGTTTCCTACGCCTGTGTCGAAATTTTTCTTTCATTTATTTATTCTTTATTTATTAGTAACTAGCTTTTTGCCCCGCGACTTCGTCCGCGTGGACTTCATTTTTTGCATCCAGTTTACATAATACCAAAATACCGAAACACTATCTCAACTTCTGTTTTTTATATTTATAATCCCGCGGGCGTTGTAAATGACATAAAGGACATTGAGGCTTTTTAAGTGATTGTTGGGCGATGCAGTTTGTGACCCATCACTAACAACCTTTATTAACCTATCTTTTATCAATATATTTCCAAAATTGGATGAAGAATTAGTATCTCCGAAGCTATGGCTACCCTTTTATGGAATTTATGGTTGTTAGCATATATTCATGAATGATTGATAGATGGATTTCATAAATTCAATCGCACCAAGTTTTATTATAAAATGTAAAAAAACTCTATATTAACTTTCATTTGCTATATCAACCCGTTAGGGGTTGAGTACCAAAAATTCCTTTTTAATTGTTCATAAGAATCATGAAACAAATATACCAAGTTTTTATGTTCAGAAATGAGAATATCTTTAGTAAGTACAGATACGGATAGTAGTTTGGCGCTGCGGCGACGGCCCGGTGCTGCCCCCTACACTGACCGTTGGTGATAGTGGGAGAGCTTGCAGCGATTGCTCGGCAATATAGGGATGATTAGTGGTGGATCTCCTTCCAAAATAATCGCTAAATTGAAGGGATAGTGCTTGTTATTATTATATATAGTGTTATTTTAAGCTAACAAAACATTTTTTTACAAAAAGCTTGAATTACCTGAGATACGAACCCGGGACGATTGATTCATAATAGTTCTAATTAAATATTCATAGTAGTTAGTTATACCGCTACGCCACGGAGACGTTACCGGGGCGGTGTCAAATTTTTATTACGCTTTATTTCATATTAGTCTTACTATTGATAAACAAATTTGTCATTTAAATTGATGAAACCCCTTCATCTTTCCAAAATGAACATTAACAAAGTGTCTGATGTGAATTCCATCGATGATAAAAATAATCGCTGCAATATTTTGAGCCATATATGAGTTAAGGTTTTTGATGTTCCTATGAGAACTCTTGCGGATTCCTTAGTTTCAAGGAATCATCATCGTTTCATTGAGCTTCTAAATGTACATGTTAATATTCGTTTGTATATAAGTAGATATAAAAAAAATTGTACATCATCCCTCGGGAGTTCCTTATTTTCGGGGATCCATTACCGTACCATTAAGCTTCTAAATTTTGATTTTTATATTAGTTTACAATATTTTACGTTGTTTTAAACGATACACAGCGCCATCTCCAATGCATTTAGCAAGCAAACAATATTTTTGATTTCCCGTGGGAACATATTTTTTCCGGGATAAAAAGTACCCTATTATTTAATTTAAACCTCTAACTACACGTCTGAAAAATTTCAAAGCAATCGGTTCAGTATTTACGGCGTGAAAGCGGAACAAACAAACAAACAAACTCACTTTCCCATTTATAATATTAGTATGGATAATCCCCACATGAGGTTTTCATGAACAAAAAGAATTAAAACAAAGGTAATTAGTGTTTAAAAGGATACTGGTGCAGTCCGCGGGCGCGTCCAAGGCGGGCAGCAGTGCGCGCAGCACGCTGTGCGTCCAGCGCAGCGCGCCGTGCCGCTGGGCGTGCGCCGCCGCGCGCAGCCACGACAGCGACGTCATCTGGACATGCCAACCAACTTCATAATGGTACGCACTTTTATCACGCCACCTAGTCGCGTGCCGCAGAACATCACAGAACATCGATGTTTTGGTACGGACTAAGTATATGTAGTTAGTTAAGAATATTAATTGTCACATTTAGTTCATGTATCATACTTATACTCATAGAGTGAAACCAATGCACGTATAAGTTGACTCCCCAAACCGAACTTGGATAACACCTCCCACAAACACTTTCTTACCACCCTATCATACGCCTTCTCTAAATCAATACACTTTTCGGTGATGCTCCTTAGAGAGAAGATTTGATCCATACATCCCATATACATATAGATAAATAAATACAGAAATGTGATACACAATGTAAATTTTTTGTTTTTTAACAAATCGCATACTATCCTATGCCCTAACCACATATAAATACAATTCACCTGTACAAGTTCTTCCGCAGACTGCGCGTGTACAATGAGAGTGTTGGTCATCGCCTGGAAGTCGTAGCGGGTCGGGTCCTTCTGTATGCTGCGGAGGAATTCGTTCAGCTGGACCTCGCACCTGCAATGCAACACATACTTAATATATACTTAGAAGTTTGCTTCTGCAGCGCATTGTTCATATAAAGCGGATCCACTGTTGTAAAGTATAACTTATTTACACCAGAGAAACCAGCAATCATCCCGGTATAAAAAGGATCGTCAATTCGGTATGCAAAGTTTTACAAAAGTGGTGCTGATTACGAAACCATTTCGAGATATTATGTTTTTAAAACATATTTTCTTGAAATTAAATCAAACAGAGCTAAGATGACCATTATTTTAGCAAAAAACTGTAACAGTATTTGACCTTCAGCGTTATATGACAAGACATTCGTTCTTGCAGTTTATTAATAAAACATTGAAAATCATAGGTTTGTTTAGTATAATATCGTAATAATTTCATTTGGGATCACAAATTCGTGAAATATTTTGCAATTAGCAACATTTTTACTAAACATTTCGCTTTATTTGCATGTCGCTACGTGATATTTTCAATCGATGACGTCATTAAGTACAAAAGTTGAACAATCTTTAAAAAATCATAACTTTGCAATTTCTCATTTTAAATGAAAAATATTCAAATCAGTTTTTTATTTTCGTGATCGCTATCGAATAAAAATATTTAATAAATACCAAAAAAAACTTTGCATACCGAATTGTCAACAAGGTGCTCTGTGGAGCACGTATCAGCTTCGTTTTTGGATAACCTGATGATTTAGCCTGTTATATCCTAACAACGAATCGAGAATCAAACCAGGAACCTCCAGATCGTAATTTGAATAATTTGGCGGTTGGACCACGGAGGCAGTTTTTTTATGTCATTAATGCAAAGCGGTCAAGTGTGGCCGCCACAAGTTAATACATACTATGTATTAACTTGTGGCGGCCACATTTATGTATGTATTACATACATAAATAAAATGTACTCACGGCTATAAATCCCAAAATAGGTAGTTCAGGGCTTCGGAATTAGAATATCCTTAGTAGAATAAGAAAAGCACAAATTTCCTAAGTCACAATTTACAACACCGGCTAAACGAAAAGGTTTATTGCTACTCTTGAGCCGACATTCAGCCGCAATGTTTATTATGTAGCCTCTAACTTATCTGATTTGATATACCGTCAAATAATTTACACGCTACACTCCGAAGGAATACTGCCCTTTTGTATTTATTTTACTTTTTAAATAATGTTGCACCGCGCTTACAGGGTTCCATGATGAAATTAAAATAATCAAGAAAGAACTAACTGTACACATGATCGCGACAAATACTATATGAAATTGAATATTGAAAAATTATAAAACTATTATTTGAAAACTGTGTAGTGTCAGCTTAGAATAGCAATACCCCATTTCTTCCGGTGGGTGTATGTAAGAGGCGACTAAGGGCCAGCGCTGACTGCCGGCATGGCATGGCAAAGGATTTCGGTACAGATATAGCATTTTTAATCTTATTACCATGAATATAGAATTCATTTTACTTCATTTTGACACAACGATGCCGACGTTCTGTTCTACCGCGGCCTCCCTCGGCATCGTTGTGTCAAAATGAGTTCTATTCGCATGGTAATAAGATTAAAAATGCTATATATGTACCGAAATCCTTTGCCATGCCATGCCGGCAGTCAGCGCCGGCCCCTAACGGTATTGGGGCTTTTAAGGGATGCGGTTGGAGACCCATCACCAACAACCTTTATTTTACCATCTTTTCCCCACGCAACTTTCAAAAGTGGCTGAGGTTTTTCTAATTCCTTAGCTCTGGCTACCCCTTCTTGGGATTTATAGCCGTGAGTATATGTATGTATGTTAAATGTTCAGATACGATCTGAATGTACACCTGAACGCAACAAATATAGATTAAATTTGAAAGTATTATACAATAAAAAAACGGTCATACATCCTCCGAATCTCGGGCGTAGGATCGGCCAGCATGAGCAGCAGCGGGTCGAGCAGCGCGGGCAGGTGCGGCGCCAGGTCGGCGGCCGGCGCGGCGTCCAGCAGCGCCAGCCACGACAGCGCCAGCTGCCGCGCCGGCGCC
>OY755189.1:15101268-15137966 GCA_963576735.1 Bedellia somnulentella | reverse complement strand
GCGATGCCGTTACAGACCCATCACCAACAACCTTTATTTTACCATCTTTCACCCATACAACTTCAAAAAATTGCAGAGGTATTTCTAATTCCCTAGCTCCGGCAATTCCTTCAAGCTATTTATATTCCTGAGTATAGGTATGTATGTAATTAAAACAAAGGTTATTAGTGTTTAAAAGGATACTAGTGCAGTCCGCGGGCGCGTCCAAGGCGGGCAGCAGTGCGCGCAGCACGCTGTGCGTCCAGCGCAGTGCGCCGTGCCGCTGGGCGTGCGCCGCCGCGCGCAGCCACGACAGCGACGTCATCTGCGTCATACCAACCAGGTTAATAACGGTACACACTTTTATCACGCCACCTAGTCGCGTGCCGCAGAACATCACAGAACATCGATGTTTTGGTACGGACTAAGTATATGTAGTTAGTTAAGAATATTAATTGTCACATTTTAGTTCATGTATCATACTTATACTCATAGAGTGAAACCAATGCACGTATAAGTTGACTCCCCAAACCGAACTTGGATAACACCTCCCACAAACTCTTTCTTACCACCCTATCAAACGCCTTCTCTAAATCAATACACTTTTCGGTGATGCTCCTTAGAGAGAAGATTTGATCCATACATCCCATATACATATAGATAAATAAATACATAAATGTGATACACAATGTAAATTGTTAGTTTTTTAACAAATAGCATACTATCCTATGCCCTAACCACATATAAATACAAGTCACCTGTACAAGTTCTTCCGCAGACTGCGCGTGTACAATGAGAATGTTGGTCATCGCCTGGAAGTCGTAGCGGGTCGGGTCCTTCTGTATGCTGCGGAGGAACTCGTTCAGCTGGACCTCGCACCTGCAATGCAACAAATACTTAATAATCCTTCCACACAACAAATACTTCCCTTCTTGGGATTTATAGCCGTGAGTATATGTATGTGAAGAGTGGGAGTAAGGGAAGAACGGAAATACCATCTAATCCGGTCCAATTGTCAACCTCACCTGCACGCGCCAGTGGTTCGTATGAATAGCTGGCGGCGGTGACATCCTAGTCATCGTGGTGCTCCCTACTAGACAACGGACGAGGCTCTGGCGACCGAGCAGTGGCGGTATATCCACACACCCGGCGGGTCAACTCGCTGGAAGAGGCTGCAGCGACCTTGAGGCCTAAATAACCTCTAAAATGACTGGTGCAGAAGGCAAGGGGAAACCACTGCACTAACTTCCCAAGAGAGTCATCATGATAGCACAGGATACCCTCCCTCATGAAGACCACGACCACTCTGACAAGAGCGAAACGAATAAGAAGAAGAAGATATGTATGTATGTATGTTAAATGTTCAGATAAGATCTGAATGTACACCACTAGGGCAAGCATGAGCGCTATTTTTTCGACACGATAACGGTTAGAATGAGACGGCAGTATACGATACTAAGTAAGTGCGTAAGAGATGGCTGCTTTATCCCACGCGATAACTAGTTTAAACACGGCTCGTGCTTGCCCTTCTGAACGCAACAAATATAAATTAAATATGAAAGTGTTATACAATAAAAAAATCGGTCATACATCCTCCGAATCTCGGGCGTAGGATCGGCCAGCATGAGCAGCAGCGGGTCGAGCAGCGCGGGCAGGTGCGGCGCCAGGTCGGCGGCCGGCGCGGCGTCCAGCAGCGCCAGCCACGACAGCGCCAGCTGCCGCGCCGGCGCCGCGCGCGAGTACAGCCGCTCGCGCGCCAGCGATATGAACGCGCCCGTCTCGAGGTTGCGGCTTTCGGATACTATGTCCTGGGGGAATTATGATAAAATTTAAAATATATTAGGATATATGACACGTATATAAAGTTACTAATCAATTAAGCAAATAACCCACGACCTCGGGTATACGCTCTCGTCACTCTGCCAACTGAGCTATGGTATCGAGTGGCCACTCGCGCGAATGCATACATAACACATAAAGTGTATAGATTACGGTTCTCTGACATTATTTCTTCGGTGAACATAAGTTTCATAATATAACAATATCGAGGCCAAGTTTTACTCGGGTAGGAAGCGAACTTCTATAAAATAATAAAAATCCTAAAGAACCCTAAACTGCAATTAACACAGAGCCCGCCGGGCCGCCGACATTTCCCGGCGATTGAAAAAATTATGTCTTACATACGTATGAAAACTAGACCGCCGATATTCATTATACAAACGATTGGCTTAAGCAGGGATCAATCTAGCGACGTGGGATATAGAAGGGAGTCTCCTAACCTCCAGCCCACGGTCGTCGTCAACTCATTCAGCCAATACATACATACATACATATACTCACAGCTATAATTCCCGAGAAGGGGTAGCCAGAGCAAAGGAATTAGAAATTCCTCAGCCACTTTTGGAAACTATAGTGGGGAAGAGATGGTAAAGTAAAGGTTGTTGGTGATGGGTCTCCAACCGCATCGCCCAAAAGTCCCTTAAATCCCCAATACCGTTAGTCGCCTCTTACGTACACCCACCGGAAGAAATGGGATAGTGCTATTCTAAGCCGACACTATTCAGCCAATAACAAGTCAATTATAATTATAACCAACAAAAAGATGACAAACAATTATGCAACTTTATCAATCACAGTAACAAATCAACCAAACCAATATAAAACTAATTATCCAAGTACATCGGTCACAGTGACGTCATGCAGCAATAATAGGATGTTAAAAATAAACGAAAACAAAAACAAGTTGTTTTAATATCTCATTAATGTTTTGTATACAATAACTTAATCGGTCATATTTAAATTGGATCGTTTAATAATAATAATAAAATAATAAAATTTTATTTATTCAGACAATACAAGTCCATTATTGTTAGTACTCCTTAACCTATGTTAGTAACAAAACAATTCAAATTAATTAATTAATATAAAATTAAAATTACTCCAGTTTATAAATTACACAAATTCAGTTCAATAATTACAAAATCATTACTTAATAATTAGTCCGACCCAGTGTTTGAGGATGGGACAGTCCACCTTGTCAGCAATAACCCGCAGGACACTGTTGGAGCTGGTCCGCACCCTGCTTAGTAAGGACACTACTCTTTTGCGCCTGATGGCGTAGAAGTCATCCGTGTGGTGTTGGGCAAACATCTGTGACGCACTACAAAATCGGGGCAGCCCCAACAGTCTCCTGAAGGCATTATTGTACTGAACCCGGAAAGCATTGTATGCCCTAAGCGTATAATTGACCCACAAGCTACTGGTGTAGAAAACCTGGCAAAACGCCTTAAATAGGGTTATCTTGACCTGCTTCGTACACCTAGCAAACCTGCGAGCCAACATATTGCCTCGGACGGCCAATGCTCTCCGTTCTCTTTCAATATCAAGGTCATCCTTTAAATCACAAGTTACTATGTGACCTAGATATTTGAACTGACTTGCAGTTTTTAGTCTTTTTCCATCTAGAAATATAGGAGGCACAGAATCGAGTTTTTTGCTACCAGTTGCAAAGATCATTACCTCACTTTTACTAGCATTGTACATAAGTCCATGCTCTGCTGCGTATGCTTCACAAACTGCTACCATTTTTCTTAAGGCATTGATCGAGGGGCTAAGCAGCACCATGTCATCCGCATAGCTTATATTATTAATGGCTATACCGTCAATATAGCAACCCGCATGCATGCTGCTCAGCCTCTCGATCAAACCATTCACATACAGGCTGAACAAGTTTGGCGAGGTCAGTCCTCCCTGTCTCACTCCACATTCTAGCCTGTACTCGTCAGAAAACACATTATTCCACCTTACATTGTTTACTTGGTTGCTGTACCAATACCTAAGAATCCCAGTAACTTCCGCTGGAAGTGTGGTGCGCTCTAGCTTACTCCACAAAAGATTGTAAGAAACCATATCAAAGGCCTTACTGAGATCCAAAAAGCATGCATATACAGGTGTGGACCTATCAGTGTAATATTTGACAGTGTGCTTGAGACACAGTATAGCAGATTCAGTAGACACTTCCTGTCTGAAACCAAACTGCAAATCATGCAGATTTAAGTGTCTTCTGAGCTGTGAATCAAGCAGACCATCAAACACCTTAGCTGTTATTGTGGCCAATGATATGGGTCTGTAGTTCCCCTTGTCAGCAACATCCCCCGTTTTATTCTTAGTTATTGGCACAACAAAAAAAGAGAGTTAAAAGTCGTATAATACATCTACCACCCTAAATTAAATCTATAATAATAAAATTGCAATATTGCGAAATTTGCAGGAAAAGGGTGTAAAAAAGGTTCCAGCCTTTTACTTTAAAACTTTATAAACCAAATTAGATACGACACTGAAGGACAGATATTGATTAGTGGTTTTCTTAGTCGGCAATAAATAAATCTACCACCCCAGCTATTATTCAGAGTAGCTACTCTTTGCTTTGACCACTGTTTTGTTTTGTAATTACATACATACATACATACATACATATACTCACGGCTATAAATCCCTAGCCAGAGCTAAGGAATCAGAAATTCCTCAGCCACTTTTGGAAGTTGTGTAAGGAAAAGATGGTGAAATAAAGGTTGTTGGTGATGGGTCTGCAAACGCATCGCCCAAAAATCCCTCAAAAGCCCCAAAACCGTTAGTCGCCTCTTACGTACACCCACCGGAAGAAATGGGGTAGTGCTATTCTAAGCCGACACTACACAGCAAACACTTTTATATGACTAAGTATAATCAGTAATCTAGGTTTCTTAAATATTTTTAATTTCACCGATAGGCCTGCCCCCTATCACGTGAGTACACCGTCCAAGCAAAACGTGGGTACTCTGATCACCAGGTGATAATGTCACGTGATGTTCAGAAGTATTAGTACCTCTCCCAACCCCTTCGGGGATATTCGGCGTGAATGTTTGAGAGTCAACCAGGATAATAAGAAACTGTATTCTACTTAATCATGTGACAGTGCATTCGTACGGCGATAAGCCTGCCCCTATCACATGGATGCACTGTCCAAGCAAAACGTGTGTATTCTGAACATCAGGTGAGAAAACTGTAATAGGATGTTCAGAAGTAAAACCATATCTGTCACCCGGGGATTTACGACATAAGCATCGAGACAATTTCAGTTACCTTCAGTAACCGATCTAACAGTTCAGCAGCATCTCTGACTTGTGGTTCCGGGTCGGCAGCCAGCCTCGCCAGAGCATCGTAGATGGCGGCGAAGTGCTCTAGAGCGGCTCCTCGAGCGGTCTTCAGAGCATTGTAGAGCGCCTCAGCCGCTGCATAACGCACCCGGGACTCCGCCTCTAAAGTACATGCCAGCATTGGGCCTGATAGGTCCGATATGTATGTTCCACAGTCCTGGAATTAGTGAGGATAAATTATTAAGATAAGTTTAACAAAAAGATGGTAAAGATGGTAAAATAAAGGTTGTTGGTGACGGGTCTCCAACCGCATCGTACAAAAATCTATTAAGAAGCCCCAATTCCCTCAATCGTCTCTTACATACACCTAGGGGGCGACACTATACACCATCTTTTTTCCGCTCAACTTCCAGAAGTGGCTCAGCAATTTCTAATTCCTCAGCTCTGGCTACCCTTCTAGGGATATGTGGGAACAGCAAAGATATACTGGCCAGTACACCCTGCTGTGTACCAACTTAGAATTTGTATTTATGTTTAGCTAGAGAAACATTTCGATACCGCGATGTACGATTTTTTATGACGCTGCTAGTATGCGAGTGAGTTCGCCGTCTAGCGGTCGCCACAGTACTACCCTCCTAGTCGATAGACGATATCGAAGAGCTAGGAGGTACCTGTTACCAATAGTAGAGAGGGACTAGTGTGCGAGCGAGTTCGCCGTCTAGTAGTAGAGTGCAGTGTGAGCAGTGAGGCAGAGTAGCGTGCCAGTCGATGCTCGGTAGGGTGAGTAGAGTAGTTTGGTAAGGTAAGCGAGGAGTAGAAGTTGTGGGTAGATTGAGAAATGTGATAGAAAGTTTCGTCATGTTGTTGTCGGGGGTCACCACTGTGGGAACAGCAAAGATATACTGACCAGTACACCCTGCTGTGTACCAACTTAGAATTTGTATTTATGTTTAGCTAGAGAAACATTTCGATACCGCGATGTACGATTTTTTATGACGCTGCTAGTATGCGAGTGAGTTCGCCGTCTAGCGGTCGCCACAGATATATAGCCGTGAGTATATGTATGTATGTATAACGAAAAAGTAGGGTCTCATGGTAGTTTAGGTGTGTTAGTTCTCCTAGATACTACTTACTGTTTCTGAATTTGTTAAGCGCTTTCACGTAGAAATGGGTTCAGCTAAAGCTGGTCAAAGTATGATTTTAAGAATAAATCATAATACTATGTACCCTCTTATATATATTTAACTAGATAAACAGGCAATATTGTGCGCGCAAGTTGAGTGGTTAAAAGATTGTAAAGTAAATGTTTTTGGTGATGGGTCTCCAACCGCTTTGCCCAAAAGTCACTTAAAAAGCCCCAATACCCTCTTACATACACCCACGGGAAGACATGGGGTAGTGCAAAGATAACACTACACAGCAAAAAACCATAAAATACATACATACTTACGGCCATAAATTCATTTATTTATTTATTTATTGCATTCCATAGCTATTACATGGTTACAAATTTTATAACAATACAACACTATGGACTTTGTTCAGGCACAGCAATATGAGAGAGGACGGCATTTTTGTATTATATTATATAACCCGTATTTAATTTATATTAAGCATGTAGGTAAAATATATGATATTTATGTAATAGTCTATGTTTATGTATAGTATTATTATACAAAACTTTTTTATTAATTTATATAAATTATGTAACTAGTTTAAAGTCAGTTTTAATTACTAAAATTGGTCATTTAAATAATCGTTTAAATTATAATAGCTTTTTGTGGTTAGTAGTTGTTTTAATGATTTTATGAATATGTTGTCTTTGGTTTCTGTCGTTAAATTTTCTGGTAATTTATTATAGACTAGCTGACCCGACAGACTTCGTACTGTTAAATTTGCTTATTACAAAATTATAGGCGTTTTTTCCGGTACTCTTACTCCGGTAATCAGCCGTGAATATTTTATTGATAATTTTTTTCCGGGATGTAAAGTATTTGGATCATTATCTTGCATTCTGCCTAATTTCATTCACGCAAATTATGTACTTGAGGAGCCTTTTCGCCTCAAACACACAAACAACCGAAACTTAACTACCTATTTTTTACCTATTCAAGGTTTCTTTGTACAAAATTATTATTTAAAATGAATCACATAAATTAAATTTTAAAAATAAATTGTAAACTTGAAACGAAGCGCCGCGCCGCACTGAAAATTTCATAATTCGACACAACCATCAACGTTGTCTGCCCTCACGTGTCTGCCGTTCGGGTCGCGCACCTCAACATGAGCCCACCCCCACCACCGCCGTCGTCGCCGCCGCGCGCCGTCACTCGCCGCCACTGTCGTGCTATGCGGACCGACCGACTGACACAACGACGGAACGCAGCCGCCGCCGCCGCCATCTCTGCCCTCGGCATTGTAAATGCATCTTGTGTATTAATATTCAGATAAAAGTGTTATGATATGAATATATTCCTTCCTTCGGAATCCTCATTTCATCAGCTTTAATTTGATATGCATTTTGGGTCATTTGCACAACGCCATCTATAGGAATGTCGTTGCAAGTACTATACTGAATTGTCTGAATTGCGTAACGTAATATTTTTCTTCTTGAACTCACAAAATTAATCATATCTTTTGATAGAGTGAACCGATTTCGATGAAACAAAAACTAAGTTATACCTCAAGTTACGTATATTTTTTTATAAACATTTTCAGCATTGAATTCGTAGATTTTACGTGATGTGCGCACAAACAAACATATAAACAGACAAACAGACAAAAATTGAAAAAATGATGGAAATGGGTTCTGTTACTTATCTGTTCACACGCTGGCTATTTTTTTTTCAATTTCTTCAATGTACAAAAATGACTTTTCTACAGATTTATTATATGTATAGATTTTCGCGGTCATTAATTGTGGGCTTGATTGGTGAATTTTTAGTTGGGAAGCTGGTAAGGCTAGTCCTTTTCGCGGTTTCAGGTTGTAGTTTTTTGTCATTAGATCCTGGCGTTCTGTGTAGAATTCGGGATATTTTTTTTACATGTTTTCGGACAAATTTACATGTTTCCAATATGTAAATACTGGGAAGTGTGAGCATTTTTTGTTCTTTAAAGTGTGGTCTACAGCTTTCTCGAGGATTTATATTAACTAAAATGCGTATGGGTCGCTTTTGGAGTGTAAAGACGCTTGGTGCGTGGGTGCTATTACCTCATAATAGGAATAGGATACCATAGCTAAGCCATGCATAGGCGTAGGCATAGTAGGTAACAAGAGCTGTTTTTAGATCTGTCGATTTTTTTACTTCGCGAAGGGCGTATGCAAATCTGGATAATTTTGAACGTAATTTTTGGGTGTGTGCCTTCCAATTTATGTTTGTATCTATATTTTTTTATAATTCATAATAGGTGTAGCCAGAGCTTCAGAATACAAAATCCCTCAGCTACTTTTATTTATTTATTTATTTGAGAAACAAACGGTACATAATATTTCAAATAAGATAAAAATACAGAGAAGTTCTTGATCTATAAAGTTTCTACCAATTGTTATACAGACAATACAGAAAAACGCAAATTAAAATAACTATTGAAAACAAAACAAAACAAAACAAGGAAGTTATGTGGGGATAACATAGTAAAATAAAGGTTTTTGATGGTGGGTCTCCAACCGCATCGCCTAAGAATCACTTAAAAATACATTATACCCTTATTTGCCTCTTACAACACCCGTGGAAAGAAAGGAGTAGTATCATTCTAAGCCGGCACTACACAGCAATAAAATAATAATTGGTAAATATATAATTTGAATGTTTTTGTTCATGAAAACTTCATGTATACTACATTACTAATAAATACTTTTTCTTTCCTTTATTTATTGGTAAATAAATACAGCACCTCAATTTTTTTTCCTAAAGTGCCATCTCTCATCACTATGAAACTCTATTAAATGTATATTTAACTGAGAAGAGCAGATGATATCATTAAATTTGCAGCAGTAATGGAACCCATATGCACAACTGCTGTTATTTAATTTAAACTTTCTCTGTAGTTCATACATTAAAATGAGCAACAAATATCTAAATATTGCACTTCTATACCTAAGTGAGAAGAAACTAATCTAATATAGAATAGAATAGAAAACTCTTTATTGTACATCAAAAAGGAGAAACATCTACAAATAATCAGAATTAAATAACAAAAGAACAATTGGCGGTCTTATCACTAAAAGCAACAGACAACCTTTGCATGGACATGTCAATAAATTAAAGTCATGTGAGATAGATGTCCAAAAACATGGTGAAACTGATAACTATGTGTTAATCTACACAATAAATACATAATAGTTTTCTAGTTCTAAATACTAAATTAAAAGTAATAAACTATTAACAAACATATACATACATATGATACAATAGATTAATACTTATATTACATATCAATATTATTTTTTATACTTTTTATTTACTAACTTAATATATATATTTTAATTTGCAACAGTATTATAGCATTTCAGTGAGGTAGTGTTTTTTTACCATATCCTTTTAATATACAAAGATGAATGTCTATATTTCTATGCAAAACTATTGTGTCCCAAATAAAATATTTATTCCTGCAATAGCCATCCAGTTTTCATGTACCTGTTGTGCTTTTTTTATTTTTAGGGTTGACCACATAGGACAGTATGTTTTTAGGGTTGTTAGGGTTGGTTGGTATGTAAATAGAGGAGTTATAACTTTTTTACCTGACCATCTGAGTTGGCAACAATCTACAAATGCAGAAAATATTAATGATGACGAAAGGCATCACGAGGAAACCCATATCGAGTAGTCATATTTGTGTATTGCTGTGTAGTGTCGGCATAGAATAGCACTACCCCATTTCTTCCAGTGGGTGTACGTAAGAGGCGACTAACGGTATTGGGGCTTTTAAGGGAATATTGGGCGATGCGGTTGGAGACCCATCACCAACAACCTTTATTTTACCATCTTTTCCCCACTCAGCTTTCCAAAATTGGCTGAGGAATTTCGAATTCCTTAGCTCTGGCTACCCCTTCTAGGGATTTATAGCCGTGAGTATATGTATGTATGTATGTATATTTGTGTAGCAGGAAAAGGCTGGCCCTTTACCGCATACTGTCTATCTATACTTTCTAACTCAGGAGAGCATGGCATTCGAATGTATGTGTATGTGCTTTATGATAAAAAATTTGAAACATGTATTAATTTAAGTTTACCTTGCCCAATCCAACTGCAACCGATGACAGACCCATCAACGCCCCGTTTTTTACATTTGGGTTAGTAGACGACATCAAGTCCTGACCTAGCACGCGAATCAACCGCTTTATCTGGCTAATGTTATTAGCATCATTAAAATCTTTCACCATCCTGAAATATTGCCAAATATAAGTATTAAATATATCCGACTACGATATTATCATGAAAAAAAAAAGGCATACTTCTCAATCTCCGCTCCAGCAAATTTTCTTTTATCGTAAATCTTATCACATAACCCGCGAACGCATGCCATGCTAAGTGGCGCATAGTCTCTGTCAGACATTTTTGAAGTCTTTTCAGGATCTTTCAGGGAAATTACAAAAGAGAAATACCATCAGCTCAATCAGCTGACCGACAAACAAACCCGCAATAATAAACCAAACACACAAACAAATGTCAGTGTCAGATTTGACAATAATAAACCACAATACCAACCTAATTCATAAAGTGTCTACCATTTAATGCTTGCCGTTTAGGTAGTTCACCTTTACAATACATTTGATTTTAAGAATCAATTTATTAAAAACATTTGAACACCAATGTTTATTTAATATACGAAGATGAATAACCTTTTATAATTTGATTGAAGATTTATAATGTCGGGTGCATGTAAGAAACATTATGTACACATTCCTATATTATTCTTATATTAAAAGCACGATATAATGAAACATAAAACACAGAATAATAAAAAATATTTTTAGTTTATTAAATTTTCGAGTTAACATGTAAAATTATGATCTATTAATCAATAAAAATCCAGCTTGCTGTTAGCCAAAACTGTTTGTATAAACCATAACAGAATAAAGGCCTGAGAAGATCTATAAAACTCTCTTCTACGAATCCCATAATAAATGTTTACTGAAGACACGGATTTACAATTAAAAAAGTATAATTGGTCGCAAACCAAAAAGATATCTCTTCCAGACAACCTTCAACTGTTTTAGGTTTTTTTTTCTTGAAAATGTTTTTCTATTGGTTCATATCATAGGATAGCTACAAATGATACTATCTATATAAACAATATCGATGCCACTTTTTTAACATTAATTATTTTTATGTTTTCCACTGAACCATAATTTAGTAAGTTTTGTTGATGTTGATATTTGTTTTAAATGTACAGTATGACTAAAAAATCCGTAAAACATTAGTAATTTTTTTTTTCATTTAACATTTAAATGTTGCAAAACTAATATTACGGATGGAATACGCTGATTCTAATAGTAATACTAGAGTTGATTTTAGGAATAAAAGTACTAAGGAAGAAATAAATGTTTATGCGATGATGGTGAAAATCAAAGTATAGTTTTTCTGTTATTTTATTATTTACACAAACCAAATATCACTAACAAATCTAAAACCGAACACAGGATAGAAAAGAGTTTTTAACAGCTAATTTAAATATATT
Source organism: Bedellia somnulentella (assembly GCA_963576735.1). Lineage (NCBI taxonomy): Eukaryota > Metazoa > Arthropoda > Insecta > Lepidoptera > Bedelliidae > Bedellia > Bedellia somnulentella. The sequence continues at coordinate 15,126,171 of OY755189.1, read as the reverse complement.
TTTTATAATTTAATGTTTTTTGACATGAATTCCTCATGTGGGGATTATTACTCATAAATAAAAAATGTTATTCGGGGTTCGAACCCCGCCAGTGTCGAAATTTTTCTTTCCTTTAATAACATCTTTTATTTATATTTTTTATGTTCCTTAATTTAATATTATTTGTATATATTTCATCTATGTATTGTAAATACAACTAAAATAATAAAACACATTAACTCTTTCTTTAGTAAAATTCTACCTAATAGGAAACTTTCTTTTCGTTACGGCGCAACTGCTTATCATAATCAATCAATCAATAATTTGTTGCGCGCTGACCATTCGATTCGGCGCGGATTCGCGACAGGTGGTTTTACGTATTAGCAGTTAGGACCATATTAATTAAAGTGAACAGATTTCAGATTTGTAGAAAACGTTCTACAATATCATTAATTTGTTTCCTAATTAATCCCGAATGACTGTTGTCGTTAGGCTTGATGTGACGTTTTAGTTTATCTACTCGGTATATAACGCTAGTTATCCGAGATGGCGACCTCAGTATCGCTTATGGAGTTATTTTCTCTGCCGAGTATGAGATCGTACACGGCTACGAGTGTGGCGTTGCTTTCCGCGAGTGTTTATTACGCGACACAAGTGACCAGCGAGCCGAACTGGCGGGCGGAAGCACCAGCACCTGTCACCGACGACGATGTCGCCGATGATCTCGGTGGAGCGATCATCCCAACTACTACCATGTTCGATCCTCTGAACGACACCAGGAACGCCACTGACCAGCTCTACGATGTGTATGCCTACATGACCCAGGATCCGCTATGCATGTTTGTAAGTACTAATATTTCATATTGCTCACATATGCTGTGCAACCTTGAGCCCTTCACAGGTTTAAAAGTTATTTTATTCATTGTTTTACATTCAAAAGCAGGTTTTATAATTTTATTATATGCCCCAATCTGTAATGTGATTATTCTTATTCCAATCAATAACATATATGAGATATTTTTATAGACATTATCTAGACTATTTAAGTTTGTGAGGGACTCAATTTGTTATAGCAATTTTTCTAATGCAATTCAAATTCAACTCCAATGAAAAGTATGAATTATCTAAAAATAAGTTTTAAGATGTAGTTCAGTGAAGATTTTATATATTTTGGTCTGTGTTGATTTGTTGTTTAGCAGCAAAAATATGGAATTTAGTAAAATATTAGAACATCACTTGGAGATCATGTGCATTACAAAGCATGTATTTTGTGTGAAATTTAATCAATATACTTGCGCTATTAGTTCCTATTGCAGTATGCAGAGTCTATCAATCACCACTTAGCATGATCCTGGCAAATTTCTTGAATTTCATATAAGTTTATAATTTATTTCATACATGCCTATTAATTCTTCTCACTTTTGATACTTGCCTTTATCATTTCCTATATTTGTTCCCTTTCATTTAATGGTAAAACTAAGTAACTTAAAGTAAGAATATAGTTCATGTGCATATACAGATTTAGATATGTTGATTTATTCAATCAATATTACATTGAATTACATAGTTATTTGTGTATTATATTATAATGATAGTGACTCATTTTAATATATTAAATTCTTGTTAACATCTCTCTCATTAAACTTTGTGTGTATCAGTACTCTTGTGAATGGGAGTTTACCATAGTTCATACTGTTAATGGTGGTTCATACCAATATGTTATTTATGGATTTTCTTCTGTTAGTCAGTTAGTCATAAAATTAACAAAAGTATTGCTCTTAGCTTTGGACATGATGATATAGGCAGTAAAACAAATACACTAAGATCAATCTAAAGAAGTAGAACCTTCTTGGGAGAAGTTCTTGGGAAAAAATATATATTTCCCCAATCGAATCGAATCATGACAGATTCTTATGGATGCAATTCTTGGGATCATCTTTCTGATAACTGCTGGTGCTCAGGTTGGGTGAAGTCTTGCTGTTGCTTTTGTTGCTGGCTTAGAACGGCAATAGCCCATTTCACCCTTGTCCATTATAATAATAATAAATCTTTATTTCAGGCATCTACATCTGGCCCATAAAATATAAACAAAACAAAATCAAAATCAAATCAAAATGAAATACAAACACATAAATTAATTAATTAAATCAAATTAGACAGATAATTAACAAAACATGCAGCAATTTAAAATAATAATGATAAAAAAATAATAATTATATAATGAATTAATTAGAAATTAACAATTTATTCAATTAATTAAATTTATAACATTCTTGACCAAGCAGGCACTGGCTTGTGTAGTGACATCCAGTGCCTGGTAAAAGGTCCGTCAATTCGGTCAGCGACAACTGCGAGTAATCGATTTTCACTGTCCCTAATTCTGCGCGCGACAGAGGTTGCTCGTTTTCGCATTGTAGTGTAAAAACAATCGACCCGTGCCTCTGTGAACATCCCCATCCATTGTACAAAGTTCATAAATTATGATAAATTATAAATAAATACAGTTATATAGACTAAGAGAATTTTTAGTGATTATTAGGCGATTGATGTAGTTTGGAGGGAACCCATCACTCTAGATTCTTTTCTTAACTATCTGTTTTGTGTTATGAAGTTTTGGCTTCTAATTTCTAGGTTTATAGACATGAGTTAAGTATATGTGTCGAATTGAAGGTAGATAAAGATACATACATTTAAAGCATTTGAAGCTACATAGGTAAAAAACCTAATTGTTATTCTAAATTATTGTGAATAACTTCAATTGAATTCATTGTATTAGTCACTTCTAAACTATTGTTATATAAAGAAATGAGTATTTTGCTATAACAATATACATAAAAAAAACAGTTGAGTAAAAGTTCAATTGACTGACTCCATCCTGTAACAATAGGCTTGATAAATAAAAATTACAAAAATAACATTTAATGGTATGTAATTGCTGGCTCTTAAAATAGTAATTTATTAAAGTGGTTTTTTCGATTGTTTGTATGTATATATGTTTGTCTGCGATTATCTCGCATTTGACTAAAGCTATTTGGATGTGGTTTTCAGGAAAGTATTTGTTACATTCAGGAGAAAGTTTAAGTGCCTGGTTTTACCTGTATGTATGTTTGTCCACGGTTATTTTGGTATGCTTATTACGATCATGCCATTTTCAAATAATATACTTCTTTAACAAGGCTTTTGTAAATATTTCTAAATATTTTAGTGTCTGATTAAAACCCCATACCAGTTTTTCATGTGGGTGACGCACAAAGCAACTAAGGTTATTGAATTGAGGATTTCAGTTGTAGGGTGATGTGGCTGCAGACCAATCTCCAACCGTCCTTTATTTCACAATCTTTTCGCTACTGAATTTCCATATGTGGCTGAGGAATTTAGAATTCTGAAGCTTTCGCTATCCCATTTTGGGTGTTATAGCCGTGAGTAATACAGCTTACTTACTTAATTACGCTGTGTAGTGACAGCTTAGAATATCACTATCCCATTTCTTATTCCAACATAACCATAAGAGTATTGGGGCTTTTTAAGGGATTTTCACCAGCAACATTTATTTCACTATCTTTACCCAATCAACTACCAAAAGTGGCCTTAGCTCTGGCTACTCCTTCTAGGGATTTATAGTTGTGAGTATATGTATGTATGTATGTATGTAAGATAGGTATGTCATAATATTTTTAGTGTATGTTTTATTTATAAATGCAATCTGTCGCAGATAGATAATTGAGGATAATAGCGTGTCCTAGTTAATGTGTTTCTAGTTATATCGATGTTGTAAGTTTGCGATATGGAAAACCAGTCTAGCAACTCTGTTCTATTACTGAGATAAAGTAATTAACGCCACGTGCCCTGCTAACTATAATTAAAAACATTGTTGCGTAAATAATAAAGGGCAAAAGTGATTTTTGCAAAAATATTTTAACATTACCTTCCGCATTCGCATCTAACGGCGTGTGTGAATTTATGTATGTGTTAGGACATATTATTTTTGTTATCGGATCCTTAATAACTGGATGCACATTAATGTGTATAGTGTCTCTGTGTAATGTCGGCTTAGAATAGCACTACCCCATTTCTTCCGGTGGGTGTACGCAAGAGGCGACTAACGGTATTGGGGTTTTTAAGGGATTTTTGGGCGATGCGGTTGGAGACCCATCACCAACAACCTTTATTTTACCATCTTTTCCCCACTCAACTTTCCAAAAGTGGCTGAAGAATTTCTAAATCCTTAGCTCTGGCTACCCCTTCTAGGGATTTACAGCCGTGAGAATATGTATGTATGTATGCACATTAATAGAACAAAGCTCATCGGAACCTATAACTTTGATGTGCAATCCACTATTTTTGAGTGAATTTTTGGGGATTTTCTTTTGGTTGTATATCTTTTATTTTATTTTTAAATATATTTTCTAAACATGGTCTGTCTTAAGAATGCAATATAACAGATCCAAGTCTTTAGTTACATGAAATTTGTAGAATTGAGTAAATTCGAAAAATAATTAAATTAAGGAGGAGTCTTAGCACGAATGCTATTTTATCGTCAAGATATCGGTTAGAATGAGATGATAGTATACGATACTGAGTAAGTGCGAAAGAGAAGGCCTTTTTTATACAACGTGATATCTAGTTAAAAGGTCCCTCGTGCTAGCTATCCTGGTATATAGACAGTGTCTAGAGAGTTATAGAGTACGATATAAAGGTGCGTAGCCCTGTAGGTAGAAATAGAAAGTATTGCCCCCGCCTTTAAACTGGTGCTTGATTGCAAATATGCGTTAAAACTGGTGTTTTGTACAAGGATTAGTGCGACCAGTTCGAAACTCAGCTTTCAATTTTAAGATTACTCGTAAGCAATTTATGATGTAGCCCAGTATATCAGGGTGATTTACTTGATTATCCAAAAATTAAGTGGTTCGAATTGCACCTGAAGCCGTGAAATCTGGCTTCTATTATGGTTCTCGTAGTAGTCGTTAAAATCCGTCAACCTGCACTAGGCGAGTGGTTGTCTATGACCCAATGCTGTTATTCAAGGTAAGCTCGAGAACTTTAGTGGATTGTTAAGGACGTTTTTTAGCTCAGTACATACATACATATACTCACGGACATAAATTCCAAAAAGGGGTAGCCAGAGCTTCAGAGCTAGAAACTCCCCAGCCACATTTGGAAGCTGAAAGGGGACAAGATGGTAGAAATAAAGTATTGTTAGTGATGGATCTCCAACCGCATCACCCTAAAACCACTTCAAAAATATCAATACCGTTAGTCGCCTCTTACCCGTAGGTAGAAAGGGGTAGTGACATTCTAAGCCGGCACTACTCGGCAAACTCAGAGATGTTGTTACTAATAAAGGAAAGAAAAATTTGTGAAATTCTTCTTTCATTTGTTTCTCTTACACTGTTTAAGTAGTGACAGCGTTCTCTACCTCCGAATTTTTTTACAAATTCATTTTCAAATCAATGAAATTTTCAATTGGTCGAGCGACGGGGGCGTAGGTCGTGGGTTCGATCCCCGCCGGTGTCGAAATTTTTCTTTTCTTTATTTATTAGTAATAACATGAGTTTTTCATGAACAAAACCTTCTAATTCTGTGATGTTTTATTTTTGGTCTACGCTACGAAAAACATGTTTACTCATTCAAATACAACGCAAATCGACCAGCAGGACAAGCACGAGCACTATTTTATCGACACGATAACGGTTAGAATGAGATGGCAGTATACGATATTAAGTAAGTGCGTAAGAGATGGCTGCTTTATCCCACGCGATAACTAGTTAAAACCGTTTCTTATCTTCATCATATCGTTGCGTCGACTCGTTCCAATAACGTAAACAAATACGCTAATATAGATTAGCATGTTTTGTTTGTCATTACTCGGTACAGCTAATAATAGACATCGTTATGGAACAATTATACTTTTGACGTTTTACATACATACATATACTCACGCCATTATATCCCTATTATGATTTATAATAAGATATAATACATGTGACGTTTTACTTTTTTGTATCTTACGAGAAATATGCGTACCTTGAAAAATTGTTATCATGTTATATAATAGCCTTGTTAGCTTAGGGATAGAGATCAGCTAACAATGTATCAAGCTTAGGTTCAAAATGAGGTTATTGTGAGCAATAACGACATGATAGTCCAGTGGGTAGAACACCCGCCCGAAAAACAGAAGGGCGTGAGTTCCAATCCTGGGACGGGCCTACACCAATTTGTCTTTTCTGAAGACATATGTGTGGTTAATTTATCATGGTTGTTAACGGTGAGGGAAAACATCGTGAGGAAACCCACATGGCTGAGTTGTACTTAGTCATGTGACAGTGTATTCGTACAAAACGGCGATAGGCCTGCCCCCTATCACGTGAGTACACTGTCCATGCAAAACTGACCTAGGATTTGAACACTAGTCGTTTGCACGATAACCGAGTGTTCTACCCACTGGGCTATCACGGTTGGTTATCCAGTCGGGAATCATTTTTATTTTTAAAGAGGAATATTTGTTGCTTTTTCAATTTAATCAAAATTAAGTTGTTATTGTACTGTCATGGCTAAAAACAGGTGTATTTTATTCAAGCACTAATCCCTCTACTTTATAGCGCTATACACAAGCCCGCCGGGCTGCCGACATATTATGTCGAAGACTTTTTGTCGGCGGTCTATGTTTCATACATAGGTTAGATATATTTTTTTCAACATAGGCTGTCGGGTTGTGTCGCCGGGCAATGTCAGCGGCCCGGCGACGGCAGGCTCAGTATGTATTGCGTTTAAGGATTGTATAGTTACCAAAAGATTGCAATGTTGAAAGCGGAAGCTGAATCTTTATTTTAGCAGATTTGTGTGACCTTTGATGAAAATAAATTCATGCTCTTCCTAGGTTGCGGAATACCGCGAGAAAATTTTCACGCCACGCAGAAAATAGTTAAACATACATTGATGCTATATATTTAATCTATACTTATAATAAATCTGTAGAGAGGTCAATTCTGTACATGAAATATATTTTCAAAATAACTATCAGGTGGTGATTAGGGATCGATACTGATGCCAAAAATGCAATCAGTAAAATTTTTGTCTGTCTGTCTGTCTGTCTGTCGGTTTGTATGTTCCTTATGGAAACAAAAACTACTCGCCGGATTTTAACGAAACTTGGTACAATTATTCTTCATACTCCTGCGCAGGTTTTTGTATACTTTCCAGCAGAGAAGTAAAGGGGAATTTTGGGAAATTTTGGGAAAACGGGAGAAGTTACTCCATTTTTTAAGCTTCCGTCGCGTGAGCAGCCTTAATGGTTAAACTTACATAGAAATCATGTATGACGGAAATATTCTTCATAAAATTATCTAAAAAAAATACTCAACAGTTTATGTCTATCTTTTCGGTTGACTCACAATAACACGTGTAATTCCTGATAGCTTAGCAGTTCGGAACATTCTGATTATATTTGTTTACTCTTTCCTTTTTAAACCTCTCACTCATCCCTAATTTAAAAAAGGTAACATTATTACCTATTCAATAAAAAAAGAATCATATAAATCGCTAGACAAACACCGAAATTATACATAAAATAAGCCAGCGCGCCCGTGACCAAAACCAAATCTTTACTAATTTATATATAACATACTAGATGGCGCCCGTAGTTGCATCCTACTTCCCGTAATGTTTTTTTTTAGATTGTTATAAATACTTCATAGCGTTTTATTCCGAAATTTGCTATTTAATGGAAATACTGAACCGTTCATTAAAGCGCATTCAAAATCACCAAACTACACTGTTTAGGGAGTGCTATAAATTAAATAAATTGAAAACATTGCGCTGAATTTCACAATGCTTAAGCAGGGACTGAAGAAAGAAACCTCAGATTTTTAAAAAAACAACGCTACCCGTGCGAAGCTGGGACGATCCACTAGTTCTAAATAAACGTCAATACCGCTTAGACCAAGTATGTTTATAGGAATCCCAATCTTAAAAGATCAAAGTGAAAACTGCAAGATGCTACTAGGTCCATGTATCTAACAAATGAAATGACAAATTTATTTTCCCACAATATGTTTGAGTAATGGAAGCGGAGCTTATGTATACAACTAATATTTTCAATTATAGGGTATTTTCTATGAGTTGGCAGCTTATTTATAAGTAACCCTTATAGTTCCCACGCTGATGTAGTATTTTGTCGAGGTGTATACTTGTGTAAGTAAATGCTTGGTGCAGCGGGAAAATATTGAAAGCAAACTGAATGGTGTTGAAATTTTAACATACATGTGTATATACTCACGGCTATTAATCTCTAGAAGGGGTAGCCAGAGCTTCAGAATAAGAAATTCCTTAGCCACTTTTGGAAGTTGAGGCGGGTAAAGATAGTAAAATAAATGTTGGTGATGGGTCCAACCGCATCGCTCGAAAAACCTGTGAAATATAAACTGTGTAGTATGTATGAATTGAAAGAATGAATATTAAGAGAGTAGTTATTATTAGATAGAAAAGAGTACATAAGAGCTAAAACAAATTGCAGCTATGACCCAGACATACAAAAAATCCATACTCAAGTTGGTTGGCAGAACCACACAGTGACACAGTACTTTCAAGTTTACCTACAAACCCTTAGTTACAAGTAGTAGGTAGACATACTATGCAGTGTCGTATTATTTACGTGAAGAGTATAGCGTATGATAGTTGGCTTGTTGTTGTTAATCTAATTATACGTTTGCGTCCCTGACATTGCCAGCAAGTTGTGCGCACGAGTTGATTCGCCACGCTCGCTACATTCTCTTCCTTTTAATTGTTCTTCATAGTTTTAGTATGGATAGTTATTTTATTATACATACAGACATATACTCAGGCCATCAGTTCCCATTGGGGTAGGCAGAGACTATCTATCGCCACTTTTTCCGTTCCTAGCAAACCTCTCTAGATTCGTTCACATCCATAAATAATTTCGTACATGCCCTTTTATTCTTCATACTTCGGACGCCTGCCGTTTTGAGCAAATTCTCTATTTGGTCCGTTATTCGGCAGAAACATGAAAAAGGGGAGTGGATGATGTTTTTTAGAGCAGATTACAATGGTTAACCTTATTATTTAACAATTACTAAAACTTTCATATCCTTGATTCATACAATAAAACATGCAGTAAAAGATAATTTAAACAACGCAAAATTGCTGTTAGTATAAGTTTTTGCGAAGAGTGACGAATTTAGGATAGATTTGCCAGGATCGTATTAAGTGGTGATCAATAGTATCTGCCTGAAAGAGGGTATTGCGCTAAATGGAGCAATGAATAGTCTAATGACCAGTCAATCGGTTTCTGTATAGCAAGCACGAGCGCTATTTTATCGACACGATAACGGTTAGAATGAGATGGCAGCATACGATACTAAGTAAGTGCGTAAGAGATGGCTGCTTTATCCCACGCCATAACTAGTTTAAACACGGCTCGTGCTTGCTCTTCTGATAATGGCGTGAGTGTATGTATGCAAGTAATAGGATAAAAACAATCATACTTTATCATTATCTTAATTTGATAATATAATCGGTACAAACGAACCATGATAAATCAAAGCAATAAAATAAACTTAATGTGCCGATAACCACGATGTATGTATGAAAATAGTATTTACTATAACGGTCGACCTACTTCGTGGTAAACTTTTTGCTGCACAAACTCTTTATAATGCTGTGTGACCTTAATATTTGAATTGAAAAGTATCAAACTGAAGATTGTTCTTCGATTGCCTTTTTTAACTTCGAAGTTTACCTTGGTTTCATTACTTATATGTATAATAAGTTCGGACCTTTTTATCTTTAAAAAAAGAATAGTGTTCGCAAGGCTGCAGTGTGCAATAGGCTAGTTGCCACCAAATTAAATTCTCAAAAATAATTGTTATGCGTAATTGTTGAAGGTTTATTTATTACGAAAATCAGACTAAATAATTAAAATATTCAGGATTAAATTAGATTTTCTTGAAATAAAACCGGTAAATCACATACATAAATCACGTGACATCAAACGCCAATCAAAACGCATGACGTCACTTCTTCATAACAGTTGTTGTTGACAGTTCTTATCGTTGTGATTCTGCTAGATTCCGTATATTTTTGCTCATTTCTTTAGTTATTTTCTAATTATAATACACATTCCTTTTTGTAAGATATTTAAAACAGTGCTTTTATTAACTTTTAATATGGAGCAAGGATTTGTTAAAGCGAATAGTACAAATTTGCCTGAAATTGATGCCGTGATGCTTGGAGTTTTTTTTGCTTCAAACACCGATTTCTGCTCAGCAGAAAAGCAGTAAAAGTGGTAGCCAGACCTTAAGAGCTGGAAACTCTTCAACCACATTTGAAAGGTGATACAAGATAGTACAAATAAAGTATCATTGGTGATGTGTCTCCAACCGCATCGCACAAAAATCAATTAAAAAAATCGAGGAAGAAACCAGGGAACAGAGTAGTAGTAGACTATGGTTTGAAATGAGATATGGTAGAATAACAGCATCAAGAGCATATGAAGTAAGCCGCTGCAAGACAATCGATGGAACGCTCATAGCACTGATTATGGGTGGCAAAATTCCCGATACGAAGGCAATGAAGGGGAAGAAAATTAGAAGACCAAGTTAGAGATGCAGTACAGTTGAAACTGCAAAAAAAATTAAGAAAGTGTGGTCTTTTATTAAGCCAAAAGTACCCTATGATTGCCGGATCCCCTGATGGTATTTTTGAGGACGGCATTATTGAAATTAAATGTCCAGCAAGCAAAAAAAATTTTGTTAATTATATAAAAAATGGGGAACCAGCAAAACAATTCTATACACAAATGCAAATCCAAATGTTTTTATCTGGAAAGAAAAACTGTTATTTTTGTGTGGCTAGTACTGATTTTTCAGAGAGCAATAAAGAAATAGATATTTTGAATGTGATTTATAACGAAGAGTTTGTAATTGACCTAATAGAAAATAATTTAATAAATTATTGGAAAGAACAAATATATCCTTTGTTATATAAATGTTGTAGCAATAAAGTGTAGTTACATTATAAAATAATATTAATAAAACCAAACATGATATATTTGTGTAGTTTTATTTAATGAGAGAATCTTGAAATTAATTAATCCACATGCAATTATCATAATATCATCAAAGATTTTAACAAAATTCATATTTATACAGGCATGTGGCTTCAACATCAAAAATTCACGCAATCTTCTTATGACTCTTTCTACATGAATACGCAGGCTGGCTATTTGTTTAGTTTCCTTAGTCTCTTTTTTAGTCATCTTGACTCCTGTTTGTACAGATGTGGGTCGGACCAACTGAATACCTGATTGTTCTAAATATTTCTGAACATTTTTAAAGCCTCTGTCGGCCATTACACACATTCCACTACTTAATGTTTTAATAAAATCACAGGATTCTACAATGCAGGTATCAGTTGCCCTTCCACCAAAGCCAGGAGATATGTAACCAACTAGACCATTTGGAGTGCATGAAATTAGGTATTTAAGCGTGTTAGCTTTTTATATTCTGACCAAGTAAGAGCTTGGTGGACAGCATTAGAAGGTTTCTGGATCTCTATCTCCAAGCAATCTATTATGCATCCTACATTGTAATATTTGTGTCTAAAAGACATAGGCAATGTCCTTAATAGATTTTCAGGTATAAGTTTCACTATAAAAGGATGCATTACACTTGCTATCTTAGGAATGTTCTTTAAAAATATCTTGCTGGCAGCTGATGAAGTCATGCCAAAATCAATACCCAATTCTTTAAATTCAGTATCTAATCTAATTTTTTTCAAGCACAATAATACATAGTGTTCAGGTTATTCCAGTTCTTTCATTATTAGATCTATTAAAAAGTAACAACTTCTGGGAATACCAATGAAAAATCGTGGATCACTTTTTATCTTTTTAATTGTATCCTGTAAGGTTCTCTCCAACTCTAGTTTTGTTTCATATTCTTGGAATTCACTGCAATCCGAAGTAGATTAAGTTTGTATAGAATGTTTTGAAGGTGAAGATTCTGAACTAGTTAAAGGTGGGGCATAAAAGGAGACATCACTGTCTGAATCTTCTTTTATTTTAAGTTTTCTTGAAACATTGCTACTGCTGAATCCAGGACTTGGTTTTTTACAATGATCAACTTTAAAAGGGGACGTAGATACACATGCAGTTGTAGATTTTATTGGTGACATTGCTTTATTTACTGAGTTAATGCTGACTTGAATGGCTTTACTGCAGATTTTGCGAGTAATTAGCACTTGGGTTGCTTTATCCGCTGTCTTGTAGGTAACTACCATATCCTCAACAATATTTGGATCTGAAAAAGATAACCATAAAACTAATATATGTTAATTAATAACGAGAACCTAAGACATGAGTGTATTAGTTTACTCTTTAGGGTACCTGTGTTGGCTCGAGAAGCATAGTCAATAAGTGTACTTTGCATTCCACTACAACTGGGCTGAGGGATCTGTTCTGGTGCTACTGATTCATTTAAGCATTCTTGGACAGTCATCATTCTTTGTTTTTTCACAATATAAGGCCGGTCTGTTGAAGTAGTTCTTTTCTGTCTGTCTGGTTGACAATCAAACTTACTAGGGACACATCCTGGCTTCATGAGTATTTGTGATACATGTCCCATAATTTGGTACTCAATATAGTTCACCATGTCATTTGGTAACTGTAATAAATAAGTGCAAATTCATTTCATTAAATATGCATTATTATTCCACAATAACTTACATTTGAAATTTAACTCAAGTCATTTTCAGTGCACAATTTAATAATGTATTCATACCTACTTATATTTACATTCAAATGTTATTTTATTACGAAGTAATCATGCTAAGAATCATGAATGTTTTGAGTTTTAAATTGTCAGGTTATATTGACGGCTTTTAATTATTTAGTGGCATTGATATCTCATATTGAATTGTGAAAAGCTATCAAATACTATTATCATATTAAAAATTTGTAATAAAACCTACTTACATCAAAGTGATCTTCACAAAAATACAATTTCCCACTTGTAGATAAATGCTGTGGGTCTCGCCTTGCAAGCTGCAACCACTTCTTTCGTATTTCTGGCTTATGAGGAACGTAAATAAACAGTTTATTTGGCGTTTTCACTGTCGTACTAACACACAGTGGCACGACACAGTTTTTATAAAATTTTGAACTCATTTTAAACGTCGCGTGATGTAAAATTTAATCTCAAGCGGCCAGTACACAATGGCCAGTGATGGGCCACGCTTCGCAATTGGCAATTGTTGGCCACGATCAATTGGTGTTCACACAATGGCCCATTGCTCATTACTGCCTGGCAATCCACTTGCGACGGACGTCGAAGTAATTATGGTTGCAGCTATTTATTTATTATTATGTATGTAATTTATTTAATTTATGGCGCTATTTATGTTATTTTTACGTCATATAGTGATTATCAATACATTTTGCAATAAAATATTCCAAAGAAAGTATAAGTATCTATGAGCGGTCGGTGACGAACTAAACAATGGCCCATTGTGGAAACACCACCGGCCATGCTACGCCACGATTCCTTTGAAGTGTGCCCGAAAAACCGACAACTTCGCCATTGCGCGCCATTGCGCGCCACGATCGGCAATTGTCCGCCATCATGCACCATTGCCCCCTGTACACAGTGGCGATGGCGAGCAGTGGGCCATCGTCCGCCATTGTGTACTGGCCGCTTCACAATAACTAAACCAAACTAAACAGCTGTTGTTGTAGGAAGAGGTGACGTCACACAAGACGCCATGACAGTTTGGAGCGTTTTGACAGAGTATAAAAATAGGTATTAAATAAAATGCAAAATATACTATTAAACGTGTGGTTTTTATTGAAATATTGATATTTTGAGATTAATAGACTATAAGGCCATGGATTAACTAGTTTTTGAAAAGTTGTCAACTAGCCTATTGTTACGAGTGGAGCTTGCTAGATGTTAAATAAAGTGACAAACAGTTGTTACCAGCATAGCTAGTATGAGCGATCTTTAAATTAGATATCGTCGTATAAAACAGCAATCTCTTTCGCACTTATTTTGTATCGTATACTGTCATCTCATTGTAAACGATATTGTGACGATAAAATAGCGCTCGTGCTAGGCCTCCAGCATAGCTAGTAGGAGCGATCCTATAACTACATATCGCGTGGTATAAAACAGCCATTTCTTTCGCACTTTCTTGGTATCGTATACTGTCATCTCATTCTAAACGATATCGATATTCAAATATTATTTATTTCAAAAAACCGTTCCTGACGATAAAGTAGCACTCTTTCTATTTAATATATATTTTATCGGGCCTATATATCTTTGAAAAGTCTGCATCATTATTTTTATTATTTTAATTTATTATTGTGCTAGCCCTGCCGGAGTGCAATATCGAAGTTGACGTCCATATAATGGCCTCCGGCATAATACATTTTATTCAATTAATAAATAAAGCTTGCAAATTAAATGGAGAATAATTAAAATTTATTAGTTGAAAGGAAAATGCTGTGTAGTGTCGGCTTCGAATAGCACTACCCCATTTCTCCAGTGGGTGTACGTAAAAGGTGACTAACGGTATAGGGGCTTTTGAGGGATTTTTGTGCGATGCGGTTGGAGACCCATCACCAACAACCTTTATATCACCATCTTTTCCGCGCGCAACTTCCAAAAGTGGGTGAGGAATTTCTAATTCCTTAGCTCTAGCTACCCCTTCTTGGGATTTATAGCCGTGAGTATATGTATGTATGAAAATGTATTCGTAAACATATCAAATTAATGAATAATAAAGGTGTAGCCGTTTCACATTAGCTTCGGAAAACGATCCAAACTATTCCAAGTATTGCTGTTTTAAAATATTTTATTAGTGATGTAATGATAATGGAAAATGATCATTGATTTTGTCATCCTTCCTCAACTTAACTCAAACGATCACGTCGTATATCCCCGAAGGGTTTGGCAGAGGTACTAATACTTCTGAACATCACGTGACATTGTCACCTACTATAATATAGTATTAAATATATCATTAAGTTAGTACGCATACCGCAAGTCATTAAATACTTATTTATGTATAAAATAACAATTATGTCATTAATTATTACTGTTATTGTATAATGGTTGAATTAGAATGTTGAAATATTGTGACATTGAGTCGCTGCTAACCTTACTACTAAAGGTCAACGACTTTGTAGCAAACTTAGAAATCAATTAACATAGCTTCAAATACAACATCGTTTTAAAAAAAAAGTATGTCAGGTGAGGACTCCCAAGTGAAAAATGCAAGTTCCCTTAATCCCGGAAATAAATTATCGGATGAGATTAGGGAGTGATTCTTCGCAAATAAGAAATCCCTCAGCCACTTTAGAAAGTTTATTGGGGGATAAGATTGTACAATAAAGCTTCTTGGTGATTGGTCTCCAACTACACCGCCCAAAAATCACTTAAAAGCCTCGATACCCTTAGTCGCCTCTTATGATCACCCATGGGAAGAACTGGGGTCTAGTTGGTCTACAAAGCTAAACTAGAAACTAAACAGGGGAGCAATGCAAAAAGAAATGCAGATAGAAATTCAGCTATGCATAGGTATAAAAATGGTCAGGGTAGGCCATGTTCAAACCCACTGCAGACTATCATGAATATTTTATGATGAAGCGAGCTAATAGCACAACGTAACCATGGTAATATTATGCAACAAAAGATAAGATTGATGGATGTAAAAGAAGCTAGAGAGGTATGTCAGGATCGAATAAAGTGGCGATTGATAGTCTCTGCCTACCCCAATAGGAACTAATCGCGTGAGTATGTGTATGTAAGTATAAAGACACACATATTTTCAGATCAGTGTGCTCTCTGTTTAAATCCCACAATATCCAGAATATACAACATACATACATATACTCACGGCTATAAATCCCTAGAAGGGGTAGCCAGAGCTAAGGAATTAGAAATTCCTCAGCCACTTTTGGAAATGTGAGTGGGGAAAAGGTGGTAGAATAAAGGTTGTTGGTAATGGGTCTCCAACCGCATCGCCCAAAAATCCCTTAAAGACCCCAATACCGTTAGTCGCCTTTTACGTACACCCACCGGAAGAAATGGGGTAGTGCTATTCTAAGCCGACACTACACAGCATACAAATATACAGATTAAGATATAACAGATAAACTGACAGTATTCATACGAGGGCTGCTATTTATGTATCCGGAACTGGCCACTTACAGAACAATAATTTAAAAAGTAATTACATCATTTAAAAATAGAACTCTTTAGCTTTAGAATACATTTATTTTTATGTGACTGTCAATTGTTTTCACATCGTAGCGTCATTTTGAAAATTGCGTGTCTTAACCACCATGGATTTAACTCGTGAACATTTTCGTGCCATGATTTTTTACGATTTTCGGCGTGGTCTAACTCAAAAACAGTGCATCGATCAGCTTACTTCAACTTTTGGGGATGAAGCACCCTCAAAGACCACTGTGTATCACTGGTTTAGCGAGTTTAATCGTGGACGATCTAAGCTTACTGATGAAATTAAAGAAGGTCGCCCTAAAACGGTCGTTGTACCTCAAAACATCGATGCTGTCCGGGAACTAATAACTCAAGATCGTCATGTTACATATCGTGAGATAGAGGCATCTCTGGGCATTAGTATGACGAGCATACATAAGATACTTCATGAACATTTAGCTGTAAAAAAAATTTGCTCCCGTTGGATTCCGCACAACTTGAGTATTGATCAAAAACAGGCTCGTGTCGATTGGTGCAAAGAAATGTTAAAAAAATACAACCGTGGTGCGTCAAAAGCTGTTTATAATATCTACACAGGTGACGAATCTTGGATCTACGCTTACGACCCCGAAACTAAGCAGCAGTCCACGGTGTGGGTGTTCCAAGATGAGCCGAACCCAACAAAAGTTATTCGTGCAAAAAGCACATTGAAGCAAATGGTCGCTTGTTTTTTTGGTATAAATGGCCATGTAGCTACAGTGCCTTTAGAGAATCGTAAAACTGTTAATTCGGAGTGGTATACGACCATTTGTTTGCCGGAAGTCTTTGAACAAATAAGAAAGACTAACCGACAACGTAGAATCATTCTGCATCACGACAATGCTAGCTGTCACAGGTCGGCCGTCACAACTCAGTTTTTAGAAGCTCAAAAGATCGAATTGACAGGTCATCCGCCGTACAGCCCTGATTTGGCACCCAATGATTTTTATTTATTTCCAAATGTGAAGAAAAAATTACGTGGTCAACGTTTTTCGAGCCGCGAAGAGGCAGTCGATGCGTTCAAAATGCACGTTTTGGAGATACCTCAGTCTGAGTGGAAAAAGTGCTATGAAAATTGGTTTCAACGCATGCAAAAGTGTATAGATCTGAGCGGCGAATATTTTGAGAAGCAATAAAACCATATTAATTGATATATGTTTGTTTCTTTTTTTTATTCCGGATACATAAATAGCAGCCCTCGTAATTTAATGTTTTTTGACATGAATTCCTCATGTGGGGATTATTACTCATAAATAAAAGATGTTTTAACTGACACTGTAGCTCAGTTGGCAGAGCGACGGGGGCGTATACCCGAAGGTCGCGGGTTCGAACCCCGCCAGTGTCGAGATTTTTCTGTCCTTTAATAACATCTTTTATTTATGACAGTATTCATGTTAAATTAGTTTAAGAAAAAGTAATTACCTACTCTCTCAATGTAACGTAGTGTGGTTTGATAGACAGAGACTATCAATCGTAACAAGTTTTATTTTGCTAAGGCAAAATACTGAAATATCTCTCTTGCTTTCCTTATATTCCTCATTCTTCTGGTATACTCGCTCTCTATACGATTTACCTTCTTTACACACACCTTAGCACCGCCAGGGCGGCCCTCAGCTGCCCGGCACCCATAAAGTCATGGTGAAGCCGCACAGGCACAGGGCCAGCAGCAACCAATCCTTTCAAAAATAAACATTTATGCTGATGTTTGCAACAACACACAAATCTCTCTCATCTTTAACGCATATACCATCTCCAAGACATCGTGCTGTTAGGAAAAATGATGCTAG
Source organism: Bedellia somnulentella (assembly GCA_963576735.1). Lineage (NCBI taxonomy): Eukaryota > Metazoa > Arthropoda > Insecta > Lepidoptera > Bedelliidae > Bedellia > Bedellia somnulentella. The sequence goes on along the minus strand of OY755189.1, from coordinate 15,108,128 downwards.
CATTATGTTTAAGCAAATTTTATTATTTTATCATTATCATAGCAATTTTTTTTTGTTTAAAATTACGAGTTTAATGTATTTAATTTTAAAAACCTTCAATTGACATTGACATTTAGATTCAAGCAAGCAGTATACCAAAAATAAATCCAATGTTGTTTTTAAAACTTAAAGAAATATGTAAAACATTTGCGTGTGTGTATTGATGTTCAATATAAAAAAACGGGAAATAAAAACTTGAAGGCCTACGCTCCCATTATTCCCTTTCAATTTCACTTTATCCTCATTTTGGAACCTATTGCAAAGTTGAAGAACTAAAGTCTCAGAGACAAAAGTGGCATTTATGCGGAAGGTCACCTCTAGTCTATTAATAATGCAGCTTGTAGGTCATTCATCGATTTTATTTTCATGTGCAACTAATTTCCTACCATCTTGGTAGGAAAAAAATAGGATTCGAATGAAGAAGCATTTTTAGTACTGTTTTAAAAATATGATGTGTTCATGAATTTCATGACGTATGTGAGAGATAGTATGTCACATGAGAAGTGAGAAAGTCAAGTGAGCTGACCAATTATTCATATAGAATCCGCCAGTTTCTCACTCCTGACGTGATATGCCTGCTCTCTCACGGCATATGGCACCTTTAAAGCGTAATGAAACATGTTCTATAAAGAAAGCAAATTTTGGTAATATCTTTTGCATGTCGTGTGTAACAAACGACTTATTTCGGTCGTCCCTGTTTTATATTGAAGAATTACGTTAGAAACTCTTTATTCCTAATTAAGATGCTGTTAAATGAAGTTAAGTTCTGAGTGGTAAGACGGTGCAACATTAGTTCCTCAAAATTTCTCTCTTTTTAATTGAAATGCTGCTAAATGATGCTAAGTTCTCATTTGTTCAAATCTAAGATAATGTAACATTTGCAGACGCTGGTGAACGTGGGCATCTGTATGCTGATGTTCGTGTTCGCGGCGATCCAGCGGCTGCTGTTCGGCGAGCTGCGCGTCATGGAGACTATCAAGATGAGAGTACGTTGGAAATATATCTACCTATACTCACGGCTATAATTCCCAAAACGGGCTAGCCAGGGCCTCGGAATCAACAATTACTTGGTCACTTTTTGAAGTTGTTTGGGGAGATGATAGTAGCTGTATAGAAGACGGTTCTTTAGTTGGTGATGGGACTCAAACCGCATCGCCCAACCACCTCTTACAACAAAAATATAAACATAATACATAACATAAACGTTCACGCCGAATATCCCCGAAGGGGTTGGCAGAGGTACTAATAATGACTTTGTCACGTAGTGTTCAGAGTACCCACGTTTTGCATGGACAGTGTACTCACGTGATAGGGGGCAGGCCTATCGCCGTTTTCTACGAATACACTGTCACATGACTAAGTACAACTCAGCCATGTGGGTTTCCTCACGATGTTTTCCCTCACCATTCACAACCATGATAAATTAACCACACATATGTCTTTAGAAAAGACAAATTGGTGTAGGTCCGACCCAGGATTTGAACACTAGTCGTTTGCACGATAACCGAGTGTTCTACCCACTGGGCTATCACGGTTGCTTTGTCACGGTTTATTTTTTGTAGGTTCAACAAAAAATAAATACAAAATCCCCAAAATAGCTTATTTCAACACCTAAAAGAATAAATGGGTTCGTGCCACAACACTTCACACTTTTTAACGTTTTTACAGGAAAAAATATGCCAATTCATAATCTGCAAGGCGCTATTGGTGGTGGGAGCTCTGCAAGTGCAATGGCTGGAAGAGGCTCTATTCTGGATGGGCTGGATGGCTCTGCCGGCTGCGCTGCATGGCCTCGCTGCCGTGGCTACTGTGAGACTTGATACGGTATGTATTGTAGTCCTACTTATGTTAGTATTATAATGGTATTAAGAGTAAGGTAGCGAGTAAACGGGTAGTGTGATAAGCTAAGTAAGTGTAAGTTAACTTATCATATATCACTTTCACATTGTGTTTATACCATATCGTGTTATATCCATCATCATATATCAAAATATCCATGTATATATAGTACAATTAATTATAACATTTTATGGTTCTATCTTTTGTAGTTTAGGCAGCGTACGCAAAATAAGTAACTTCTTTGGTTGATTTTTTTCAGTTTGTGTCCGATAAATCCAAATATCTTACGGAACCCTATTTTTTTTCAAAATAAAATATAGTCTATGTTACTTGTGGATAATGTAGCTTTCGAATGGTGAAAGAATTTTAAAAATCGGTCAAGTAGTTTTTGAGCCTATTCATTACAACCAAACAAACAAAGTTTTCCTCTTTATAATATTAGTGTAGATGAGGTCTGCCAGCTTCAATAATCTATGTCATAACAATGGATCGCTAAATGTGTTGCTGAACGTTCTTCGACCGATTCGACTCAATTTTTGTAGAGTGTTTATTACCTAAAATTTAGAGAAGGTTCTTAGCTACAGAAAAAGTGGGAAAGTTATAAGGATAATATTAAAGCCATCATTTTTCTCATCGCATGACGAGAGACCCTAAACGAGTCGGCTGAATATGTCAATTTAATGAAAGCCTCTGCTACACTCTATTCGCTGTTACAGTGGCACAAAAGTATTTAAAGCAAGCGGGGCATAATAATTTTAAATGAAAGTCTAATCTTAAGACTTTGAAAAGAGTAAATAATATCTGACAAGTAAAACTCGTTACCACATTTCCACCTAACAAGCCCATTCTTATTAAAAATAATTTGTTCTCATAACAAAGTTCACAATGACTCAATGTCACATTACCTAACATATATTTTTTTAAGCCAACAAATCACATAACATTTCATTCCGCCCGTTTCATTCTAAGCCATATAGCCTTGTTATTTATGCAGTTAATTCACTCAGTAACAAAACAATAGTAATGTTATAATTTATAATACGGGACTGAGTAACGGAGCGTGACAATGTACACGGAAAGGAGGCGGGATCACGGCCGTGGCCGCGACAATCATTTCCGTGGTCAACTGTTACTTCATATCGGTGTCAATAACGGGTCGTATCTGAAGGACGTGTTTTTTTAATTCAGTATGCTAATTTTGTTTTTCTGGTGATACGATTTGTAAATCACTTAGTTTGATTGTTTAAAAGTTTTCTTAATTTCACCCATTGGAGATATCATTGAAAGCAAGAATTAGGATGTGAACATATTGCTTCCTTTCGCCTTGCATTCTCATGTGAAAATTCTGTGCAATCAAAAACACACATACTCGTATGTATACTGACGGCTATGAAACCAGCCTATGACTTTAAGAGACAGGGCTTTAGAATTGAATATTATTCAGCCACTTGCGCCATTAAAAACATAACTAATAAAGTAAAACGTTAATGTTGCGATTGCGATCTCACAACGATCTCATATAGTTAAGATTCACTTGTTACTTGATACAATTTTCACTTTTAGCTCATATTTTTTATTTTATTTTAGTTTTTACTTGATAATAATTAATTATGCGCTACCTGCGGAACCCTGTCTACACGCAATTGTAAACCGCCTACCTCGTCCCCCGCCATACAGGCGTTGCCTACTGCAGGGGACACCGACAACATATTTTGTAAAATACTTACCACCTGTGTACCAAACACCTAATTGTTATCACCATTTTATATTAACGAATACGACTTTTATTTTTTTTAAATCGTTTTGTTCATGAAAACCTCATGTGGGGATTATTACTAATAAATAAAGAATAAATAAAGGAAAGAAAAATTTCGACAAAGGCGGGAATCGAACCCGCGACCTCGGGTATACGCCCCGACGCTCTGCCAATTGAGCCACCGTGTCAATGGCTGCCAGCGCGAAATTCTTCTATCCTTTATTTCTTTTTACACGTTTAAGTAGTGTTTGCGTTTCCTACCCCCGAATTTTTTCTTTCCTTTATTTATTCTTTATTTATTACGACTTTTATTTGGTTTTTACTTGTGTAAATGAAGATTTTTTCATTTTCATAACAAGATATGTGCGCGTTGGGTCTTTATAGGTTTGGGTAGGATTTTTTTACTATGTTTTTCAACTTTTTCTAATGTACCCATGGGCTATTCCAAAACGAATCTTTATATTCTTCATAAGTTTATTAATGCATCCTTGACTTGGGTAATGATGGATGACTTGATGGCGTGACGACCACTGTGTGTGTATTGTTTGATCGTTCATCTGTATCACCATAGTTTCTATGCGTTTAAAGACAGTGTAGATATCTCCAGAATCGTTTTCCTTTTCATTACGTTCTTTTTACGTAGTCACTCAGTAGTAATTTATTTCAAATTTTAGGAATTTATCCATACAGTTAGCCCATGGGATTAGTCAGTATATGAGTTTATATGTAAATTTAATATGTGGTCGTCCAAATAATTTTAGATATTAACTTTATTTTGAGAAATAAAATAAATTAGCTGTGTAGTGTCGGCTTAGAATAGCACTACCCCATTTCTTCCGGTGGGTGTACGTACGAGGCGACTAACGGTATTGGGGCTTTTTAAGGGATTTTTGGGCGATGCGGTTGGAGACCCATCACCAACAACCTTTATTTTACCATCTTTTCCCCACGCAACTTCCAAAAGTGGCCGAGGTATTTTTAATTCCTTAGCTCTGGCTACCCCTGCTAGGGATTTATAGCCGTAAGTATAATATAATAATATAGGGATTTAAAACTAATTTTATATTTATTGAAAGTTATGCGGGGTATCATTCCAAATTCTTTTATACTGGGTCAAATAAATTTGAAAGTGCCGAATGGAACGCTGAGACGACGACAGGGAATTTTTTTTGCCACAGTTGCGCACTAATTTATTGCAGCAGTGCCCTCTGGTCAGAGCACTAGTGGCTTTGCTGGAATTTGCAGAAGATGTGGATGTTTTTGCATGTCATCTGGGTGACTTCACAATCGTTGCCTTGAAATATCTATGTTACAATAAGTAAGAGAGTACCATAAATTTAATATGTTAAAATTTAATTTAAAATGTTATCGCATTAGGTTTATGCCTGTAATGATTATGTTTTTTGGAATAAATAAATAAATAAATGTATGTATGTATGTAAACTCTTTGACTTTTTTTTTGACTATCCGGGGCTCGAGCTCGCCCTGATCGTTTAGCCGTCTGCCTCGGCGGCTTGCACCGGCTGATGCCGTCTTTATGATTACAAACCCATCCTTGTCGTTTTTAGCCGGGATTCCATCATTTCGTCTGTTCCACAGCTTCTATACTACCATCGAATATTAAACAATCTAGATATCGTTACAATCATCATTACCTCATTACCGTTCTAATATTTCGTTTCATGCTTGAACCAACTTCTCAATTCGATTTTATTGTTGGTATGTTATGCGATTGCTCCGTGAATAGTGTATCGATTTCTATAGTGGTTTTTTTTTATATGCTATATATCTTAATAGGATTTAGTTGTGGTTATGTTAATATTACAGTAATATCAATATAAATACGTGGATGACTGTGTTTATTGAGTTTTGTGCAAATAACTGGGTTTCCGGCACATAGCCATTTTTTATAGTTTAAGTAGTCAATTCCTTTTTTTATACATTATTATTACGAGGGCTGCTATTTATGTATCCGGAACTGGCCACTTACAGAACAATAATTTAAAAAGTAATTACATCATTTAAAAATAGAACTCTTTAGCTTTAGAATACATTTATTTTTATGTGACTGTCAATTGTTTTCACATCGTAGCGTCATTTTGAAAATTGCGTGTCTTCACCACCATGGATTTAACTCGTGAACATTTTCGTGCCATGATTTTTTACGATTTTCGGCGTGGTCTAACTCAAAAACAGTGCATCGATCAGCTTACTTCGACTTTTGGGGATGAAGCACCCTCAAAGACCACTGTGTATCACTGGTTTAGCGAGTTTAATCGTGGACGATCTAAGCTTACTGATGAAATTAAAGAAGGTCGCCCTAAAACGGTCGTTGTACCTCAAAACATCGATGCTGTCCGGGAACTAATAACTCAAGATCGTCATGTTACATATCGTGAGATAGAGGCATCTCTGGGCATTAGTATGACGAGCATACATAAGATACTTCATGAACATTTAGCTGTAAAAAAAATTTGCTCCCGTTGGATTCCGCACAACTTGAGTATTGATCAAAAACAGGCTCGTGTCGATTGGTGCAAAGAAATGTTAAAAAAATACAACCGTGGTGCGTCAAAAGCTGTTTATAATATCTACACAGGTGACGAATCTTGGATCTACGCTTACGACCCCGAAACTAAGCAGCAGTCCACGGTGTGGGTGTTCCAAGATGAGCCGAACCCAACAAAAGTTATTCGTGCAAAAAGCACATTGAAGCAAATGGTCGCTTGTTTTTTTGGTATAAATGGCCATGTAGCTACAGTGCCTTTAGAGAATCGTAAAACTGTTAATTCGGAGTGGTATACGACCATTTGTTTGCCGGAAGTCTTTGAACAAATAAGAAAGACTAACCGACAACGTAGAATCATTCTGCATCACGACAATGCTAGCTGTCACAGGTCGGCCGTCACAACTCAGTTTTTAGAAGCTCAAAAGATCGAATTGACAGGTCATCCGCCGTACAGCCCTGATTTGGCACCCAATGATTTTTATTTATTTCCAAATGTGAAGAAAAAATTACGTGGTCAACGTTTTTCGAGCCGCGAAGAGGCAGTCGATGCGTTCAAAATGCACGTTTTGGAGATACCTCAGTCTGAGTGGAAAAAGTGCTATGAAATTGGTTTCAACGCATGCAAAAGTGTATAGATCTGAGCGGCGAATATTTTGAGAAGCAATAAAACCATATTAATTGATATATGTTTGTTTCTTTTTTTTATTCCGGATACAT
>OY755189.1:15046967-15101068 GCA_963576735.1 Bedellia somnulentella | reverse complement strand
GTAAGAATTTGCTGTGTAGTGTCAGCTTAGAATAGCACTACCCCATTTCTTCCGGTGGGTGTACGTAAGAGGCGACTAACGGTATTAGGGATTTTTGGGCGATGCGGTTGGAGACCCATCACCAACAACCTTTATTTTACCATCTTTTCCCCACACAACTTCCAAAAGTGGCTGAGGAATTTTTAATTCCTTAGCTCTGGCAACCCCTTCTAGGGATTTATAGCCGTTAGTATATGTATGTATGTATGTAGGTAAGTGTGTGAGGAGGTTTGGGTAATGAAGAGAGCGCTTTGCTTATCGTTTTAGAGAGTTAATAAGTGTTTGGATACCAAAGTCCAAAAGAAGAAGAAAAGGGGTACCAAAGAAGATTAAAATTATTCATAAGTTGCATGATACACACATTCATACATGTGATCACGGCTATAAATCACTAAAAGGGATAGCCCCCTTCTGTTAGGCTTCTGTTCTTCTTCTTCTGTTTCCTTAAGAATAAGAAATTATCAGCCACTTTTGGTAGTTGAGTGGGGATCTTTTTCTTAAATAAAATTTACTGGTGTTAGGTCTTCAACAGCATCGCCCACAAATCACTTTTAAAAATCCAATAGCCCTAGTGATCTGTTACAATAATACGGGGTAGTGTTAAATTCTAAATTACATGTATGTTAAAAAAAGATCTTTAGTTTTCTAATAAAAAGAATGTTTATTTATACAGGGTGCAACAAAAGAGGGGTGGTTAGTGAGATCATTCTGAACAAGTTTTACTACGGGTCAGTCAGTGATTAGAGCAACTTATTTTGTCTAATATCAGTACATTTTAGGAAAATAAAAAAATCTCTAATAAAATTTGTCCCAAGTTAGTGTCGAAATAGATTCTCTAAAAAACTGTGATATTTTGGCTTGTTGCCCCTTCTTGTTACACCCTGTATACAGAAAATACAGTCGCCATTAAGATTTTCATCTCGTTCTCACCTACTATTACAATCGTAGTCATTGGCATCCTATACTTACCCAACTCATATTCCACTCACAAAACGATAAACCACAAACCAAATTCCAGTGTCTCGCAACCCTGGTATCTGGCATAACCACCTTACGCGCCGGCGCTTCAACTGGCGTCGACGCGGCTTCTGAGCGTCGTTGGCTAACTGCTACCATAGAATAATAAAAGTTTTTCAGAATGATGTCCCTTAGAACCCCCTTTTTGTTGTGGGTAACAAGCTGTCCATCCCGGCTACTACACAGTCGTATCCTAAAATCTCCCTTCCCTCACTAACCCAACTTATAATCCACAAACCAAATTCCAGTGTCTCGCAACCCTGGTATCCGGCATAACCGCACTCCGCGCCGGCGCTTCATCCGGCGTGGACGCGGCCTCCGAGCGTCGTTGGCTGGCGGCTGCCGTGGGCATACTGGGCGTGATCCAGTCGACGGCGGCGGCGGCGGGCGGCGGGCACGGTGCGGCCCTAGCAGTTTTACTTCACGGGCGCAGTGCGGCTCGAGCTGTCTCGCGGGCCGCACGTCACCGCGCCGCCGCAGCCCGAGCTGCCGCGCACTGCCAGCATCATTATCCCCGTGCCTCCGTCGACGACCTGCGAGGCAATGACGATAAATGCGCTGTGTGTTGGGATACGATGGTGGAAGCGAGGAAATTGCCGTGTCAGCATCTGTTTCATGAGTGAGTTTTTTGGTTTGTGTGTTTGTTGCTGATTGGCGCTTAAGTTTCTGGACGGATTTTGATGAAATTGGGTGGGTAGTTAGGTGATATCCCAAATTAACATATAGGATACTTTTAATTTCGAAAATACAAAATTTTCATCAAAATTCATATATCTTTAGTTGTTTCTCATTAGTAAGAATATATAAAAAAAAATGTCTCAATGACTTAGCAGTAGAGCTTTCGGCTCGTATTGTATAGTTTATTTTCATTTCTAATATTTACTTTTTGACAAGCATTTTATGTCACAAGAAGTGCGACGCTATCATGAATTTTGAAGCGTATCAAGCAACTCTTATTAAAGTAGTTTTTATATTTTTACCAAATAGCCTTGTTTTATAATATTTCAATTACTTACATTCCATTTGCTTCCTCAAAACAACCAAATCTTTTCATGAAGATATTTCTAATCCTCACAGCCCATATATATCCCCACCAAGGGGCTCGAGTCTACTCTATGTAGGGTGAATTGGCCTTAGTCCGCCACGCTGGCCAAGTGGGGGTTGGGAGACGATAGAAGATATTTCTAATAGTAATACGTCTGTATGTTTGCAGCGAGTGCCTAGTCCAATGGCTAGTGCAGCACCCGTCGTGTCCGACGTGTCGCCGCCCGCTCGCCTGCGTGCCGCCCGCGCCCAACGTGTTCCGGATTGACGGTCAGTATTAAAACACAATAACTTACAACCGATAAAATATCATGTTGTAAAAATACAACTTTACCGCGTCGTCAATTTTTTATATAGTCTATATCGTTCCCCACTGCTGGGCAAATGCCTCACAATTTTGAGCCCACACATCCCTGTCCAAAGCTGTACAGACCCACCCTGGTTCGAACTTGTCCAGGTCTGTTCCATATCTTGCTAAGCCTTCCCCCCTACGCTTAAGTCCATCATCAAGACCAAAATATTACAACATCATAAATATTTACAACGTTATCGAACACCTCTAATCAGTACACACTAACACACACAGACCTGTGCCATGTGTCACCGCCCACCATAGTATTAAGCCCAACAGGCTTGACGGTTAAAAGTGGCCGTCGACGTCGTTAAGACAGCCGTCCTCATCACCATGTTATCCCGACCAGGGGGCTGATTAGGTATCTTTAGTGTCTGCGATTTTGTCGAAAGTTGCAATATTGTCGCTGCCAAAAGTGTCAAATCAAGTGTCAAGTACAAATTTATGAAATTGACAGCGACAATCGTGCAATTTGCGAGACAATTGTCAGTCGTAAAAGATACGTAATCAGGGGGCATGCTTGCGCCGCTTAAGTTAGGCAGCGAGAACATCCAGTGGCAACATTGATGCGGCCTATACTAGGCTAGAGCCTGCCTCTGCGCGCCCAGTTGCGCATTATCAAAACTGCAAGCGACTGCTACTTCGTGCTTGTGACTACAAGCACGAAGGCAAAGTTCATATGATCGTGCGGAACTTTCGACGGGGCGATAGAAGATCTAAGTAAACAGTTAAAGCACGGTCGCCGTTCAGGAAGAATTTCGTACATTGACCTTATTCTACCTGTCTCCCTCTCTCACGCGTGAATAAGTTGCATCCCGCTCACACGGTAGCGTCGACCGCGGGCATCAGGAGTTACAATCCTTTTGTGTGCTTACGTAAGGTTTATATTTGTATGCTAGCATTTTTTTAGAATAGAATACGTATTTCTAATAAAAATATTTATTTGCCACTTTTCCGTTATTCAAGGTAGATAAATATAAAAATCCTATATTTTTAACTAGTACACGACAAAAAATGTTTGTGACCACTGTCAGTAGGTAAATAGGTCAATGTACGAAATTCTTCCTGCTCGGCGACCGTGCTTTAGCATCTTATGCATCACCGTATGATACTGCGTGCAGCGCAAGTCGTGGGGCCGATTATGTATCTTTAACTACTGCGATTGTGTCGCAATTTGCAATCTTGTCGCTGTCAAAACTGTCAAATTGCATACAAATTTATGACATTGACAGCCACAATCGTGCAACTTGCAACACAATCGTCAGTGCCAAAGATACGTAATCAGAGGGTGGATCTGCAATCCTGTACCGACCTGTTTAGTTGATCCGCTAATCATTCAGGAATAAACTGATACACTGACATGCTTGAAAAAAAAGATCCTTTCGGTAATACTAACTACCAGGAATATTAGGTTCTAAACACGATCATACAAAAAACCTAAAGATGTAACCGGCATCCTGAAATAGTTTTAAAAAACTTCATAATGAACCGGCTTGAAGCATTAAATTAAAATGTCTCAATGTCTTTTTCTGCTGCCGGAGCATTCCTCGAAAATACGGAAGTTTTTGATGAGATACCAACTTCATATTTCTATATGTTTATATATATTTTTTGAAACAGTATACTGTTAACTTTCATAATCAAAACAGATTTTTAAACGGTGATTGCTAGATAAATAACTACCCTCCTTTAAACGACGCAAGAAAAATACTCTCATAATTACGTATTAGAACGCCAACTTCACTAAGTTGTTGAAGTCAACTGTTAAATGATACGGACAATCTATTTCGTGTTTCTAATAAGTGAGAAGGTGTAGATTAATGCCAGATTCTAGATTTTGTCATAAATTGATATAATTAGTTGTAATTGGACTCCAAAATTAGGCAATTTGAGTGTCTGTACGTGACGCTTATTTGATATGTACTAAGTTTATAAGTTCAATGATGATTTCAAGCAAATAATATATTAATTAATAAAGCTAACTTGGTGCTTCCAATGATTTTATACCAAAAGATTTATAGTTACATCTTTACTTACTCTTATAGTGCACAAGGATTGGATGTCTGTACGTGACGCGAATTTGCCAGGTCACTAAAATTGCACTTTCTTAGCAACTTTTGGGATATTATCTAATGTTTTTACTTTTATTGCTACAAGAACATCTATTTGCGGCATTATGTCTGATAAACCACGATAAACAAGTGCGAGTCCTATGAGAAAATTTCGTGAGAGGAGAAAGGCTTAGGATCCAAACTATACCGCTAGTGAGACAAAATGAATTCGAGATCTACGAAAAAATAAACAGCAGCAGTCATCAAAGCATGATCTAGAAGCAGAAAAACGAGAAAACAGAAACAAAAAGAGACTTTCACGAGCTAAAAGACAGGCTCAAAATTCTAACGTTGACCGAAGTTTCTCATTTTCAGGAAATATAGCTTCTTCATACAAAATTTAACAGATATTGGCTAAGGCCGTCCACAAAGCACTCGCAGCATTGCCAAAATCACCGCGAAATAATTTTATTATATTATTTTATGTCCCATCGAAGGAAATATCCGAAAAAAGTTAAAACTGCAACTACTACGATAATACTAAAGCGGTTACAGGAATTTCCAACATCCACTGCATAGAAACAGATGGAAATGTAGCAAAATGCAGGCAACACTGCAAGTCTGAGGTGAAAATGTTGATTTCGTATTGACTGTTTCGTACAAAATTTCACACGTGACGCAAGGTGTCTGTACGTGACACAACAATAAAATTTATAAAAAAATCTAAACTTTCTTTTCTTATGTTTTTATTATTTCACTACCTAGCTTAGTTATCAACCTATATTTGTTTCAAAGACAACATTGCACTTAGCTTTATAGATTCGCTGAAAAATTTACTTCTCGTCATCCATCAAGAACCTTGGTTGACTTTGGCTGTCAGTACGTGACGGCACTTAGATTTTGTTTTATGACATAACTAATGGATTTCATTGTAACTTTTTTTGTACGGGTCAAAGATTGATAGGGTCTTCAACAGATATAATACATTCCAACTACTTTAAACAAGTCAATAAATAAATATATCATTATTAAGGTCAAAAATTGAATACGATTTGTCTGTACGTGACGGTGGAATGCTCCTGCCACGTCTCGCCTTCGGTATAAAATCGAGAAGCATATTGCCTCCTCGAACACAAGACTGTAATTTACCTTAAAAACTCATTACACTGTTAAACTTAAGAAGTAAAATATACTTTAAACTGTCAGATAGTTTGACATGACAGCTCAGTATCAATCAAAAATGACAAGTTAAAAAACTGTTTACAAAACATTTCAAGAAAAATGTGACTACAACTACAAAAAATCTACAAGTTTACATCTACAAAAAATCACCAAATGAAATTCCAGTACAAACAATTCTAACCCATCTAAAATCAAAATAAGTTAGTGCAAAACATATGTGTGCGATGTGACTTGGGAACCAATACCGTGTGAAAGTTGACACCAAGTTAGTCGATGGTCTCGAACCGCGGTGAGATTCAAGGGTGCGGCTCCACCAGTCTTCTGGTGACGTTGGTGCTTCTCGGTGGGGTGATCACACTGATCAATATTGTCACTGGGGGACGGATCTGTTAGTATCCTTTTATGTTACAAACTATTGATTTAATATAGCGTTTTGTTGGTATTGAGCCCGCCGCGCCGGGCCGCTGACAAATTTTGTTCGTGTTTTCTGCTCTGCTACCATATATTATGTTCGTGTTTCTCTGCTACCAACAACTATGTTCGTGTTTCTGTGTTATTCCAAGTGATGTTTGTTCTTCAGTGATGGAAGGCTTACTGCTACACTGGCCGGCAGCACATCAATCAAGTTTCCTTTTAGCTTCAACTCAGTGAAATGAGGAAACTCTGATCATTAGGCTGGAACTGGTGAGGTGTTCAGTCCTTAGTTCTTCCAAGTAGTTTGCTGGCTATTTTCAATATTTTGTGGCTCACAATAAAACAATCAAATGGTATGCTGCTTCTATTTGTATCACAATACTCAAAAATATACAAATCAATAACAATTTTCAATACGCCAATTCAAAATCAAAAATCAAAAGTGCAAGACTACGTAAGTGCAAGTCAGGTTTTTATCTCAACTCAACTGTCAATCGATCTGTCACTGTCAATCGCAGACCAAATAAAATATACCAAAGCCGCGAGTACATATCTGGCGCGAACATAATATGTCACTGCATTTTCATATAGGCCGCCGGGCATTGTGGGCGGGCCGGTGGGCTAAGTGTGTATTCCGCTTTAAAGTTACAAATCTCAAACTCAATATACAAGCAGTCTATCCCTAGGTGAGATTATATGTATTTCGTTTGTTAATTTTACAAATCTCAGGCTAAGATATCCTATAGTGATATGAAGCTAATTCGGAGATATAATATTTATGTTTGTATTGGATTGAATCCGGCGTTACTTTGCGGAAATCCATAGCAATACTAATATTAATAAGTCACTTCGCTTAATTCCGCTAAATACGTGCAGTCTTCATGCAACATGCACTGTGCACCGCCCGCCCTCCCACTTACAAGAAATCGAAAAGCAGACAAAGCACCACACACACCCGCAAGCGAAAACCACAGGCAACCACACATATGCGAAGCGTTTCGACTCAACACGAGTCATTGCCGAGCAGTAGACAGTTCGGCAGCTGACCGCCGAGGCCGGGCGGTGCACAGTGCATGTTACATGAAGACTGCAGGTATTTAGCGGAATTTAGCGAAGTAACTTATTAATATTAGTATTAATGTGTGTGTTCAAAACTCCTCTGCCACGCCTGTCTTTTTATAAAGTTTGTTCTATCTTTTTATTCTAAAGGGAATAATTTGGCTTACAACCATACAACATATTTTTAAACATCAGTATATATAACATAACATAACATAAACGTTCACGCCGTTTATCCCCGAAGGGGTTGGCAGAGGTACCAATACTCCTGAACTCACATGGCAAGCGCCATCTAGTTTCCAGAGAAGGTACCCACGTTTTGCTTAGACAGTGTACTCACGTGATAGGGGGCAGGCCTATCGCCGTTTTGTACGAATACACTGTCACATGACTAAGTACAACTTAGCCATGTGGGTTTCCTCACGATATTTTCCCTCACCGTTAGCAACCATGATAAATATATATATGATGTTATGTTGCAGGGTCCCGCTACGTGTCGTGGCTGAGCGGCATCTCAGTGGAAGTGCGACGAGCTCCCGCGCCCGCGCAACTTGACTCTATGGCTAGACAGGTGGGATAACACACTTTGACTTGATGTATGGTTTATACTGTATATTAGGGGTTTTCTGAATGTCAAGAGTATATACTGCCCATATTAACCCTAAAAAGGGCAGTGAGAATCCAAAGTATAGATCGGTTTTAAAAATGCATATATACAGGTTAAGCTTAAACAGTAGAACTGTTTCAAGCGTGCTAATGACACAAACTGCAAGAGCGGTACTTACATCAAGTTGATTACTGGCAATCTGTGTATAGCGGCCCTTATCGGATGGCCTTGTGTCCTAGTACTAAACATACAACAATTTGTCACCTAATAGAGTGATAATTATTAGTCTGAGCAAAGACTCATTTGATATGGTGCAAGCCTACCGTCTTGTTACATTAACAGCATGTATGCCTACGGTCATGTTGTACTATAAATACTGTCGCAAAACAAACTTTAACTCATGTATAAAAGTTTCCACAACCACGCAGGTATCGGCGATGTTCCCGGCGGTGAGCGCGGCGGCGGTGCGCGCCGACCTGGAGCAGACCCGCTCCGCCGAGCGCACCATCGACAACATCCTGGAGGGCCGCGTCGCCGCGCCGCCGCACCCGCCGCACCCGCCCGCCGACTGTGAGTTTACTACTGCGCCTTACTACTACCTACACTTTGCGGAAATCCATAGCAATACTAATATTAATAAGTTTCTTCGCTTAATTCCGCTAAGTACCTGCAGTGTTCGTGCAACATGCACTGTGCACCGCCCGCCCTC
This sequence comes from Bedellia somnulentella, assembly GCA_963576735.1. NCBI lineage: Eukaryota > Metazoa > Arthropoda > Insecta > Lepidoptera > Bedelliidae > Bedellia > Bedellia somnulentella. Next base: position 15,092,594 of record OY755189.1, on the reverse strand, counting down.
CCACTTACAAGAAATCGAAAAGCAGACAATGCACCACACACACACACCCGCAAGCGAAAACCACAGACAACCACAAATATGCGACGCGTTTCGACTCAATACGAGTCATTGTCGAGCAGTAGACAGTTCGGCAGCTGAGCACCGAGTATATACTCGGTGAAGAAGGTAGAATGAAGACTGCAGGTACTTAGCGGAATTAAGCGAAGAAACTTATTAATATTAGTACTGCACGTTATGTTGCTCGTGAGCATCTATGACCAAGTATGGCTTTTGGCGCATAAATAGCAACTTCTTTCGTATTTTAATGATCGGAATCTAGTTGATCATTGCAGCCTATTGCCTGCGCACAGCAATTTTCTTTGTAATAAAATTAGTAGCATATTTTGAAAAAACATTCGTATCGATCGTCTGACACACCTAAGCTACAAACATTTCGGCAATCGGTTCTTTAAAACATCACTCCTTGAAACCTATCGTCTATGTCGAAGTGTTATTTAACCGTGTTAGACAATTGAATTTATACGAATTAAATAGACTATTTGACTGTAATAAAAATATACATTTCTTTTATTTCATCAGTTTGAATATTTCTTTTTTAGGTCGATTTTTAATAATGCGAGATATAAATCCGTTTTCTAAAATAAGTTTTTTTTATGCAACTGTCACGTGACTGAAAACGACCGTAATTGGCTATTTCTATAATGACGTAGATTGCGTATAAACAGACTGTGTATCGCTTCGCTTCTTGGTGTCTATTTATGCGGAATTGACGTCACTACGTGCCACAGCCGCCATATTTCTTAGAGTCGCGTTTTCGCTGCATATTTGTATATTGCATTTTCTTTTTCGATTTTAAGTAAATAGTTTTCCCCCCAGTGTCCGCGCAGTCGCCGTCCCAGGCGGAGTGGCGCCCCCGCTCGGCACACAATGCGCGCCCCGCCGCCGCCGCCCCCGTCCTCGACCGTGGCGCTGCTAAGTATGATTATAATTGATATTATACCTTTTCTATCATCATCATCATCAGCCCATAGACGTCCACTGCTGGACATATGTCTCCCCCAAACATCTCCACAACGACCGGTCCTGTGCTGCCCTCATCCATCGGTTATCGGCTATCGATGAATTGGTCATCGGCCGATGTTTGAGGGCAGCACCTTTTCGATATATTAATGTAATTGTGTTTTTGTTTAACATCATAAAGATATAACTGTTCTAAGGTATCATGACAAAAAATAAAGATAATCGTGATTTCTTTTCTTTCTTTTTCATTTCAATTCAATTCGTATCGCAATTTTTGCAATAAAATTTTGAAAAATGTAAAATGTGAGTACGAGAAAAAAGAACTTCAATCTGCGGGAAGTAACAACAAATTAATTTGGAATTTCATTAAACAAAAGACTTGCACGACAAAACATAATGATATCCCTAACGAACTATTCAAGCTAAGGTCAACTCCCACACAGTCAGCAGAATTTATAAATAACTTCTTCATAAACATTGGTAAGAATTTATCTGAACAGGCAAATTTTGAAAAATACTATCAAGCTAATTCTAAACACCCTTCAAGGCTTAAATCGTTTGTTATGATCGATACAGACGTCTCTGAAGTAGAGGGTATTATAAATAACTTAAAAAGTAATAGTGCCCCCGGATGGGATAACATCTCATGTAAAGTTTTGAAATTTTGTAAGGATATACTAGCCCCTCCGTTAACTCTCATATTTCAAAATTGCTTGTCTCAAGGTATATTCCCCGAGTCATTAAAAAAAGCTGTGGTTATTCCGATTTATAAATCGGGGGATAAAAACCAACCAAATAATTACAGACCGATTTCTCTTCTTCCCACTTTCTCTAAAATTTTGGAAAAAATAATGAACAGTAGGTTAATAAAATATTTAGATGAAATATCCTTTCTCTCAAGTTGTCAATTTGGTTTCCGTAAAAAGTTATCTACTGATGACGCAGTCCATTGCCTTACAAATGAAATTGTGCAAAATTTGGACAAAGGTATGCATGTTATAGGGATTTTTCTCGACCTCAAAAAAGCCTTTGATACAATTTCAATTCCAATTTTATTGCGAAAATTAGAAAATATCGGCATTCGGGATACTCAGTTAAAATTATTTGAAAGTTATCTTAGTAATAGACTTCAGTGCCTAAAAATTGGAGACAATTATAGCACATTTTCAAAAAACCACCCCTATGGCGTCCCTCAGGGTAGTATCTTAGGACCCAGCCTATTTTTGATTTATATTAATGAGCTATGTAATCTCCAACTTAATAACGGCACCATAGTTTCATATGCAGATGACACAGCCTTACTTTTTTCTGCAAAAACAATAGACGAAGCTTATAAATTCGCTCAATTTGGCTTTAGTATTGTGAATGACTGGCTTTTTAATAATTTTCTGTCCTTGAACACTGATAAAACTATGTATATGATTTTCGCAAGGAACACTTCTACACCATTACTCGCTAATACCCCGCTTTATGCACATCACCGCACTTGCACTGATAGCGCACCATGCCCATGCTCAACTATCTCCAAAGCAATTAACATCAAATATCTTGGAATTACTCTCGATGTTACTTTAACTTTTAAGGTCCATATTAATGCACTCTGTAATAGAATTAGAAAACTTATAGTAATATTTAAAAAGTTGAGACACATATGTGACTACGCTTTAATAAAACAAATCTATCAAGCGCTTGGTCAATCCTTACTGACTTATTGCATAAAATCTTGGGGAGGTGCTGGCATTACCACTATGTTAAAACTGGAACGAGCTCAAAGAGCGCTACTTAAAGTAGCCACAGCGCGCCCTTTCTATTTCCCTACTACCGAACTATATAAACAATGCAAAGTGCTAACTGTGCGCCAGCTCTTTATTTTATTCACTGTTCTAAAGCAGCATGCCAGCTTACACTTCAACCCTGATACACTAAACAGGAGGCGAAAGGATATAGTATGTTTGAATACTTATAGTGCAAAATTTTCCATTACAAATAGATTCTTTATATTTTTAGGTCCATACTTATATAATAAAATTAATAGATTACTAGTATTATATAACTTAAACAACTTTGAATGCAAGAAAAAACTTCAATCGTGGCTTTTAAATCTTACATACACGGAATCAGAGGAATTGCTTAATATAATAAGTTAATATAAGATGTTTTTATTTTTTTATCATAATAATACAATTAGTTAGATACAATCGAGTCTGATAATAATTTATACACTACTTACCAATACCATTATATGAAAACTGATAGTTTAAGCCTTTTTTGTTTATTGTTGCCTGAAATACAGGTAAATTACCTAGCTCAGGAACAGGAAAATGTTATATTTTGTACTTTAAATAACTTACTAGGTTAAGACGAATATTATGTACTTTTGAAAACTGAATAAATTTTTATTATTTTTATTTTTTTTTTCTTTCTTTTTCCTCAACTCAGTATACGTAAATGAAGCGATACTGTTGGTTCTTTAAAATAAATTATCCTTGCATTTCTATTATTGATTCACAAATAGAGAACAAGAATAGGCTGGCTGCTCTTAACATGTGAATCTACCTCAAGCATTTTCTCTTCTTGATCTAAATTAGCCTCCACTACTACATTACTATCCAAATAAACTCTATATATCTCCGCTACCTTCATCCATCTAGTCTAGTCTAGTCTTCAAACCCAAATTTATCTAAATGTTACATACTCTAGTTTTACAACACGTAAAATACCATCCAAATAACTTGTATATGACACTGACTACATCTATCCTACATCCAAACCGTCTTCATCTACCCACATCTCGGGTTCGATCCCTGCTGAGGGCAACATTTGTGTGTTAAGTATAAATCATGTATGTAGAAAAAATACTATTTAGATTTACAGAAATGCTAAGGCGGTTTTCAATTATTATAATTTTGTATAACCTTAGATATTATTTTTGTTTAAAATTGCTTTTGTTACTACATTTACACTTGACAAACAATACACTTTCACAAATCACTTACATTCACATTTTATCTTCGCAAGGTACACTCGCTACATTAATTGTTTTTTGGTTGCAAATATACGTCACTATTTTCGTAATTTCTTACTGTCTTAGATCTATTTTTGAGATTATTCAAGTAAGCGCATTTAATTATATTACTATCAATTCTTATAATCAAACAATATTTTTAAATGGTTGAAACAGACTTCTTACAAATAACGCGGGATTTGGACAATCTGACTGTTTCTAATGCGTTTACTTGTAATGTCGATGAGATTTCAAAGTTCATTGACAAAACACCAAAGTTGGGAATAATGTCTCAAAATATTAGGAGCATAGGATGTAATATATCAGGTTTCCAGCTTTTACTGGCACGAATGAACCTGGACCCTGATATCATATCTCTGACCGAATGCTGGCTCTCAAAAACATATCACATACCATTGCTACCCGGTTACAGTAATTTTTCCACTAGATCTAACCATAACCAGAATGATGGTTTAGTTGTTTATGTCAAGGAGGGAATAAACTGTTATACTTTTGAGCCCGAGTTTAAGGATGCAAACTGTCTTGTTACAGTAGTTAACAATATTGTAGCAGTTATCTCTATTTACCGATCCCCTAGCTTTAAAAATATTGACAATTTTATTAATTCACTAGACTATTTACTTAATTCATTAAATAAATTCCAAAACATTTTTATTGTGGGTGACTTAAATATAGATATCCTCAGTTCTCCTATCAATAATCATGCCGAGTGTTACCTTAATCTTACATCGTCTCATGGAATTTTGGCTGGGCACACTTTTCCCACTAGATGCGACAGCTGTCTAGACCATGTGATGATTAGATCAAATTTTGAGTCAAAAACTATAGTTATCAAAAACTCACTTACAGATCACTTTACAACATTTTTAGGTGTTGAATCTCTGAAGCCCATTAGAATGATTAATAAAACCACTACAAAAATCGACTACACCGAAATATCGAATAATATTGCCGAAACCGATTTTCTACCGGTTTTAATGTGTACTGACTGTAACATAGCTACAGAATCTTTTGTAAATACCCTGTCTAAAATTGTAACTTCAAATACGAAAGTAAAAGTTCTTTCAAAGCGCAAAATACCTCTAAAACCATGGATTACACCTGGTCTATTGAAGTGTATGAATCATAGAGATAAAATGCATCTAAAATTGAAAAAAAACTCTCAAAACACAGTCCTTAGAATTTCGTACATAAGATATAGAAACTTTTGCAACGATTTGCTGCGTAAGATCAAAGCGAACTACGAGCGTAGTGAATTACAGAAAGCTAGGGCAATAAATATGAAAGCAACATGGCAGGTGATAAACTCCCTAACTAACTATAAGCCCAAGAAATTAAAATCTCTAGATTTATTATTAGGTGACAAAAATCCCAAAAACCAGGTTACGGAACTCAACAAATATTTTGCAAATGTCGGCAAATCCTTGGCTGATGATATTATGAAAAATAAAACTAGTACCTACACTACTCCAATGCCAAAGTTTAGACAAAAAGATTCTTTTGTTTTGCTTCATACAGACTCAACGGAGGTTATAGAAGTAATAAATAGTTTAAGTAACAAAATAAGTTCTGGTCATGATATGGTACCTACTGCTGTGTTTAAACAAAACAAACAAATACTTACTGGTCCAATAGTACATTTGATCAACTTATCTTTTACAGCTGGGATTTTCCCAAAAGTACTAAAACATGCAACTGTTATACCAGTACATAAAAGTGGTGATAAAAAAATATTTGGAAATTATAGACCAATATCCCTTCTTCCAACAATGGCCAAAATTCTTGAGAAAGTTATAAACAAACGCTTAGTTAATTATTTAGAATCGAAACAACTATTATCAAGCAAACAATATGGTTTCCGTAAGGGTTTCTCAACCACTGATGCTGTCACAAATTTGACAAACACGGTTGCTGATAATCTTGATAAGGGTAGAAAATGCATAGGGATTTTTATTGATCTAGCAAAAGCTTTTGATAGTGTTCATGTTTCTAATCTATTAAACAAACTTGAGTGCTATGGAATACGTGACTTACAGTTGCAGTTATTTAAGGATTACTTGTCAGATAGGACCCAGTCTGTTAAGGTGGATTCAATAATTAGTGACCCGCAACCTATATACTATGGTGTACCCCAGGGAAGCGTCCTTGGACCAACTCTCTTCCTCCTGTACATCAACGATCTGTGTAACACCAAACTACTCCAAGGAGAAGTTTTTACATTCGCTGATGATACTGTTTTGGGGTGAAAATTGGGAAAAGGCTAGGCAACACGCACAGGAAGGTTTTGATAAGGTTTCACACTGGATGACAGCTAACTTGTTAAGTCTAAATACTATTAAAACTAAATTTCTTACTTTTAGTATTCGACAAAACACACAGCCACATGAACCATTGATTATAGTATCTCATAATTCTAGTTGTGAAAGGCTTGTTCATTGTCAATGTCCTAAATTGAGTGAATGTGAAACGATAAAGTATCTTGGAGTTATTATCGATAATAAACTTTCTTTTAGGCCCCATATTGAATTGCTTTCTTCAAGAGTACGTAAATTAATGTCAGTTTTTAAAAATCTTCGCCACGCTATGGACAAAGAAACACTAAAGATAGTGTATTACGCATTGTGTGAGTCTATTTTAACATACTGCATAGGTGCATGGGGTGGTAGCTGCAGGTCCGTACTATTACAGCTTGAAAGAGCTCAGAGAGCAGTTTTAAAAGTTGGCTTATGCTTACCATTCTTATATCCAACAACTGAGCTCTATAAAGTTGCCGAAGTTTTGTCAGTTAGGAAATTATTTATTCTGCGACAAGTAGAAAAAATGCATAAAAGTAAAAGTGATGTTGAAACAAAAAAAATATCTCACTTGAGAAATACTGGTAGAGTTTTTAACATCCCTAAACTTAAAACGGCTTTCTCTGGGAGATTTCCATTGTTCCTATCAGGATTTATTTACAATAAAATTAATAAAATTTTGGATATCTCTAGCGTTTGTAGTCATAAGGCTAAGGAGATGGTTGCTACATGGTTGCACTCATTATCATATTCTGAGACAGAAGACATCCTAATTGTTCAACAGTGACAGAAGTAGCATTTTTCACTCACTCATTCATTCACGCACATAAACACACACACGCCCCCACACACTCACACACACGCCCCCCCCCCACACTCACTCACACATTCACACACACTTTCTCTTAAACACTATACATCCAAGTAAAATAGTTTTTTTTTTTTTTCTATATATTATTTTCCTAGTTCTGCTTATTTTGTATACTTTTTTAGTGTTAGGTTTTTCTTTAATAATTGTGTTTGTGTATAATTTTTATTTGGATATCAGTGTAAATATCGAGAAAGGCCACCCGCAATACAGGTTTTACCTAGTGCAGGGGCCATTGGAAAAATCGCTATGTAACTCAAAATGCGCAATAAACAATTTTATTTATTTATTTATTATTTATTATGTTTCTCAGTCTTGGATGTTATTTATATGTGCATTATATTATATTCCATATATCGTTGAGTTAGTATCCCATACCACAAGTCACTAAGTTATACTTTGGGGCTTACTTAATCCGAGTCATATGTCCGTAACTATTTACTTACATCTAAAGTTGACCTCCAATCGTAGAGCCGTCAGCAGCGGCGAGTTCCCCGGCTCGGCCGAGCAGCGCCAGCGCCTGCTGCGGCAGCGCAAGAGCCAGCTGGTCCGCGACGCGCGCGCCCGCTACCTGCAGCGCCACCCGCCCGGCGCGCCCGCCGCGCCCGGCACGCACTCCTAGTACGCGACCACGCTGCTCAACTACACCGCTAGGATGAGTCGGCGTTAACTTGGCGGCAGAACTGGGACCATGCAGTGTTGAGGCAGAAGTGGGATGTGACACTGATATTAACAGTCATATGGATGATGTGGGACAGTGCAAAGGAGGACGTGGGAAGTGATAATGATGATTAAAGTGATATGGAAAAGTGATTAGGAAAAATATGGTACAATGCAAAGGAAAAGTTATTGGTGCATCGTCATGTATGAAAAATTCAGAGTAGACTGCTAAGAATGTTCTGATGAAATAATTGTTAAGATAAGAAAGTTTAAGACGCTTAGAAAATTTTATTGTGATCGGTACAGATGTGGACAGTTATTGGAAAAAAAAATTGCTGTTTGAATGTATAGACATCAACTATGTACTAATTAAGTACTATGTCCTCAATAAGTACGTGTCCACCATACCCACTAAAGTGAACAGAAGAAGAACAGTTGTCAGAAGCCACATCAGTGCAGATATGGGACCTTTCGTTATTAAGCAGCAGTGATCAGTGCACCATCGTTTACGGAACAATTCAGTGTTAGTTGCTAAGACGTTTCCATTGTATATATGTAGTAAGCACCCGGGTTAACTCTTACTACCCTTCTATCATACTCAAATACAAAATTATGATGACTAAACTATACAGACTCTACCCCAACATCATATGTAGATATGGGACATTTCAGTGCTAAGTTTTGAGAAGTTTAGTTTGTAAATGAAAAGTACTTCTACACCTGATACTCCTGAATTTATGCATTTAAATTTAGCAGTCTTGGTCCGTTAATGAAACTTGGGTTGTGATAGTTTGCCTAGTAGTGCTTTATTAACTGGTGTTCTACTAGTGGAAAAGGCGACCATCAACTATATAGTTTGAAGAAATCAGTTAGGAATTATTGTTATACTGGAAGGCTACCCAAAACAAAAGCTTTCATCTGTTTTGGTAAACAAATATGCAAATATGTTTTGCTTACTTCATTGTTACGAGTATTATTCATTAATATCCTCATGATTTCTAGATAAAATTTTCAATTGCTATACATCTTTTCTTCACCCATATCTCACGTGCAAACTATTGGTATACTACACAATTACATATAACTTAAACTGCACACATAATTATTAAATTATAGGCTTCAATTTTCTATGTTTACTAGCATCTAATATATTATAAATCTTTCATAGGCATAGAACACTCTGTTGCGTATCAATATAATGGATGTAATCCTTTTAAAATGAAAAAAATGTATAAGGTACTTCAATAATAATTTCAGTTAAATAATGGTCTCAGACTTTCTAAAAATCTTGATTCACTGCGCAAAACACAGTTGGTTCACCAAATGTACCTTCAATAGACAGACAGATGTTTTACATGAACTAGCAGCTTTTCACACATGCAATTCCATTTTTAATTTGGCGTTATGTCACTCATTCCCATCACTAGTCAGGATTTCTGAGTAAGTCTGAGGCTATGTTGCTCTAAAGTAATTTGTAGTTGTTGTAAAATCTTTGCATGTGTACTGAAAAATATTAAGTGTAATAAATTATCATATTAATCGTTATATTAGCATAAGTGTAATTTGCAGTTGCATTTTTCTTGAAAATGCAGATCTCATTGGCAAATATCAAATGAAACTAAGAATTTTGTATCCCTATCCCAAATTTTGTTGTGAGCCATTAGATGGCGTTACAATTTTTTATCCCTTGTGTAAAGCAACAATGGAAATATCTTGTTATATTTCCTTGAAAGCTTTTCAGATCAAGTCTATATTGATACATAAAATGTTAAGAGGCTCTTATAAAATAATAAGTAAATATTTTTGGGTAATATTTTTTATTAAATTATTTTCTTCGTAGACACTTATTGATAGAATATTTCATCTGCACCCTTTCTGCTCTCTGGCAGCAATAATAGTAAAATGTCACATGTATTCTCAAATATTTGTGTTCTTGTCCAAACCTATTTTCAAACATATAAAAATCTAAGTATGTATGATATATTATATCAGTTTGTAGTAAAGCTTAAAATAAGATGGTTAAATTATGTCAATTTCTATGACAACTAAGAGTGGTGTCCTTGTGCAGTTTTAGTTCAGCTATTCAGTAAACATAGACTGCCTAATGGCTGACCAAACTTTTTGCACTAATTTTTAGCTTTACATGTTCTAATGTTAATAGCTTTTCTACAGGAACATAGGTTTCTAGTTTAACAAGCCCATTAAACATATATTTATCTGAATGTGATATACTTTTCAAATAATTAATTGTCTATTAGAATATGTAGATTTCTGACTGGTATATAATGTATTGATATAAACAAATAGTTGTTGTTATTAGATGGTGTTTATCTTGTAGCTGCTGACTGTGAACTAATATTTGACATATTTGGTGTTGTATTATTCATACATATACTCACGCTACTAGTACCCATTTGGGTATGCAGAAAATATGGATCGCCCCATTGTGCGGTATAGTAACATTATCTTATATATTACCATTACTATAGTAAATCATACTATATATCATCAATGATAATATGTGAGAAGACAGCTTATTACTCGTAAATTATAATAAAATATATAATGGTAATATTATTTTAATATTTATTAATTTGCACGAAAATTTTCAAAAATGTCTCAATGTTGTTTTTTTAAGTAACATATGTTAACGCTAAAGAGGTAACAATAAGCGCTAAGAAAAATAGATTATATATTTGTGAATCTGTATTAATAACTGTAAGATTTATATTTCTTGATGTTGTAGAAATGAAGCATTTCCAAAGCAAATAATGCTGTTGAACAGTTCATAAGTCACACTAACTTTTGTGAAAGTATTCTCTGCAAATTGTTAGGGTTATTATAAACCACTTAGAAACAAAAAGATATTTTGGAAATGCCTTCTTTAAAATTTTACGTAAATTATACAAGTACTAATCAAATTTATTAGAGGGTCACTATCACTTTAACTATTCATAAAAGAGCTCTGGTAGTGAGTAAATAAATGTTAATTATAAACGTATTTAGATAATAATAATTGGGCAAGTGCTAATATTGAGAATGTTTTTGAAACTAATGCTTTAGAACAAATTTATTAAGTTTATTAATCTTAAGTCAGTATTGCAGTACAAAACATTTAATTATTTTCAAGTTTTATGATGCTCCTTATAAAAAAGAATATTTTTTGATTATTTGCTAAAGAGCTAACTTTAGCTGCTAAAGCATATACGTTTTATAACAATATTTACTATAATTTTGTAGTTACGCTTTGGTTAAACTGTTGATTGATTTGGAGTACTTATAAATCGGAGAATGGTAAAATTACTAAAATAAGTTTAAAATCTGAATGTGAACTAGTCAAAATAAAGATCATCAATCACAGATTCGTCTTTCATTTAAAATAAAAAATAAAATAAAATAATCATTTATTTCAAAATAAAAAGATAAATCTTTGTTTTTTGAACGTCAAATTTTAACTTAATACTAAGTTTACTTCGGATTCGGAAGGTGTTTTGTTGAGAGAAGAACCCGTAAGAAACTCGTCAACACACATCTTTTTTTAACGTCCATTACAATTTTGGTGTTAGCCCGGAAACATCCTGCACAGAGCCCTGATGACACCAAGCCACTTCATCATTAATGTAATCATTGACATTGTAATAGGCTTTCGAACTAAGATTTTTTTTAACTGCTGCTTTGAATTTTGTTTCTGTTAAATTTAAAATGTCCTCAGGTATTTTATTATACATTTTTACGCATAACCCCATGAAAGATGTGTTTACTTTTGACAATCTGTATTTTGGTACTGATATTTTATTGTTGTCTCTCAGGTTTCGAATATGTCTGTCACAATTTTTCACAAAAGAGGCCTGATTCTTTCTTACATACATAATATTTTCATAAATATATTGACATGGCAGTGTCATTATATTTATTGTTTTAAACAATTCCCTCAGGGAATCTCGGGATCTCAAATTGTATATAGCTCTTATTGCTCTCTTTTGGAGAATAAATATGGAACCAACATCAGCTGCTCTGCCCCAGAGTAAAATACATCATTAATATAAACTAAAAATAAAAATGGGCCCAAAATAGAACCCTGCGGAACACCCATTTTTACATGAGTTCCAGGTGATATTGCATTATTGATTTGCACTTTCTGTATCCGATCCGAAAAGTAAGACTTTATTAATTTAAGTGCGTCACCTTGTATGCCATAATGTTCTAATTTAATAAAAAGGATTTCATGATCTGCACAATCAAATGCCTTCGTAAGATCGCAAAACAAACCAATAGCATCATTTTTGCGTTCCCACGAATCAAAAATGTGTTTCATTAAGGCAACGCCTGCATCGGTGGTAGAGCGGCCCTTCGTAAAGCCAAATTGTTTTGGATGAAACAATTTGTTTGAAGCGAAATGCAAAAGCATTTGATTGAACATTAGTTTTTCGAATATTTTACTTAAAACTGGCAGAATTGATATGGGTCTATAAACATCAGGACTAATTTTATCTCCTCCGGATTTAAGAAGTGGTACAATTTTACTATGCTTCATGAGATTTGGAAAGATTTTATTTCTTATACAATCATTAAATATATCTGCTAAATATGGAGCCAAAGTTACAATAAAATTATGGCAAACTTTCACTGACATACCCCAAATGTCTTCAGAACTTTTTAGTTTAAATGATTTAAAACATTTTTCGATATCTGTAGGGCTGACATCTTTAAAACAAAACAAAGTTTCGCACCTATCAACATTTTGTTGTAACAAGTGTTGAGCTTTTATGACCGATGTGTTTAAATATTCAGTTGTTTTTGATGGTATGTCAGTAAAATATTTTTCAAAAATACAAGCGATTTCCTCATTAGAGGTAGTCAGACCTTTATCAGATCGAACACAGAACTCCTGATCACATGGTTTACCTCGGCCTGTTTGGGTGTTGATAATATTCCACACTGTTTTAACTTTATTATCGGATGTTCGGATACGTCGGCTTAGGTATCTGGCTTTAGCCTCTTTACATACTTTATTAAATATTTTTGAGTATTTTTTTACATATTCACTCAATTCATTATTATTACTATAAGCTTTTTGATCATATAAATCGAAGAGTTTTTCTCTTGATCTATAAATACTTGGTGTTGCCCACTCACAAAACTTAAATTTACTGGTAATAGTTAAATTTTTTACATTGAAAATTTCATTAAACTCATTTATCAAAACATTATAAAAGATATCATAGCTAGTATCTGAGTTTTTATTAATTGTAAATGTAGGCAACTTAGAGCTTATTATATTTATATATTTTTCTACTTTACTAGCAGTAATATGCCTTTTTTTAATAACAATTTTTGGTTCTGGTATCTCTAGAGGAAAGCTAACAAAAAGGCCGCTGTGATCAGACTTTAGTTTATTTATAACACTTTTACTTGAAAAATCTGCATTAGTAAATACATTATCTAAGCATGTTTTGATTCTAGTCGGTTCCAAGAATAAATTTTCTAAATTGAACGATTGGAATAAACTCATCAACCGTGTTTTAAGATAACTGTCTTGTAGGAGATCCACATTGAAGTCTCCACATATTATTATACGTTTTTTATTCCTGAAAACTTTGCTTAATACATCTTCCATTACATTTTCGAATTTATCATAATTTTGGTTATAAGGGGGTCGATACACACATACTAAGAAATAGTTTTTTAACTCTATGCAGGATAATTCCACGACTTGCTCAACGCTTAACTTTACAATATCATTACGAATTTTTGATTTAATATTATTTTTTAAAAATATAGCGGAGCCACCACAGGCTTTAGAATTGCGGCAGTAGTTGCTAGCTAAATAATAGTTTTCAAAACCAAATATGAGTTCGCAATTCTTAAGCCAGTGTTCAGTAACACATAAACAATCTATTTCATATTTTTCCAAAAACAGTTCTATTTCTAATTCTTTACAAGAAAACCCCTGAGTATTTTGACATACAAGTTTAAACTGGGAGACTCCTTGTAAAGTATTCTTTTTATTAATATTGCCAGAAGAACCTCCTTCCTTGTTTACAATATTGATGTTAGGTGACGACTTAAGGACGACAGGAGGCTCTTCCATTGTCACTCTTAAAAGTTTAAATTATGGTTTCCACCATCCTAGTGATGTGCCGTTCCCGGTATCTTACTCATAGCGAGTATTTTCCCGGTAGCGTTCCCAGTAACATTCCCAATAAGTGGTAATATAGGGGAACATTGAAGAATAAACTGTTTTATCATGACTTTAATTATAATAACTTTTCGACCGTGAGGTTTTACGTCACATTTTAATCAAATTATATTAATATTCTTATTCTAAACAGTATATTCCCAATGTTCCCCTGTGTGCCCCCGGAATATTCCCAGTAAGTTACCGGGTATTTTCCCAGTCAGTATGTTATGTTAATTACTGAGTAAAAATAAAAAGTCGAAAAATACATATTATTTATTCAACAATCAACCTGTTATATAAATATAACAATAATAATTCTTTAGCACGTAAATATTGGAGTAATTAACTATTTTAAATCACAATAATTCAGTCATAATCACAGATAATTAGAGGGATAAATCAAGTGGGAAATATATCTTCCAAATCAGTCAGATTCGTCGTTATTTAGGGGGTTTTGGTCCATTTCGTTATCTTCAACCTCCGAAATTTCAATTTCGGGTTCTGAGTTGAATGAATCTACGTCAATCACAGCATTATTTGACAATTCGTTATTGATTAATGAGTTATTTGATAAAACATCTGAAAACTCGTCTTCTTCTGAAACTGATTCTCTTGACGACACTGTATCAGCACTATCGACAGATTTATTTGCTATCGTCGGCCCATTCATTAATTTCCAATTGTGGGATACAAAACAAATTTTTCCCGCTCGGTTTGTTGTTAATCTGTTTCTCTTTTTTGTATGCACATTCGAGAAAGAAGAAAATGATCTTTCTACTGATGCTGAAGTAGCCGGAACTGATAAAATCTTCAAAGCTGCTTGTGCCAAAGATGATTTCGGGAACAGTGACTGCCACCATAACATGGGTTCAACTGTTTTAGCCATCTTCCACACAAATTCTTTTTCCCATATGCTTCGACGACATTTATAATTGGACAGTTCTTCCACAATCGTACTAGGATATGACTCATCTATATTCATAATTACTTCCATTCCTGCGATGTTTTCCTCATCTTTTAAAAACACACCTTGATTATTGGGATCTAAGATTGCTGCCGCAAAATGTATCGGTTTAAGGGCATTCGCTTTTCTATTTTTGAATTTCGTCGTCAAGCTTTCTTTGTCGTCACCCAAAAAGGCCTCTGAATCTGAGTTATGAAGTAGTGCTTCAATTTCGCTTACTGCCTTGTGTACTTTATGAATAACACAATAATCACATTCTAGTTTGGTAATCCAATCAACAATAGGTTTTATTATTTTTTCAAGTTTTTCTAATTCGTACCATACGGTTTCATCCAAAAGTTTTACTTTATATTTTGATAAACGTTGTATATCTTCATGGATTACTAAAATTTGCAATATAACTTTTGATTTCAAGAAGCTTTTAAGACATTGCATATAACTTCCCCACCTAGTCTTGACGGGTAACTGAAGAGAAATATTTATGCATTTGTCTTCTGCAATCTTTCGATATTCCGCATTTACAATATGTGATTGGGTAATACACTTTATTATATCTACAATGTGTGCAAATAAGTTTCTTATCTTTGGTATCTTTAACATATCTCCAATCAATAAATGTAAAGAGTGTGCCCAATATCTGATCCACATTGTCTTTTCATATTTTGCTTTTAATAATCTGCCACATTTCACCATGTTGGATGCATTATCTGATATGATTGCCAGAAACTTTGCTGTTCCAAATTCTTCCAAAATTTTAGAAATCTCGTCAGTTAGGTATTCAGCTGTATGTTTAATATTTTTAGTCTCGATAAATTTATAAAAATATGGCTTTGGTGCATATAAGATAACGTTCAAAATTGATTCATTTCTCAGATTCGACCACCCGTCAATTGCCAAATGTAACACACTTGCTTGTTTCAGTTTGTCCGTTACATTATCTTTCATTTCAGTGTATTCCTTGTCCAACAAAGACGTAGCCAAAACTTTACGTGATGGAGGACTGTAAGTAGGTTGTAGCATATATAGTGCCTCTTTCCAAAGTGGATGCTCCAACAGACACAGTGGAGCACCGCTTACGTAGATAGCTTTTGCGATGGCCCGATGTACATCCATCTAAAAGAGAAAAAAGATCAAACTAAAATTTCAACGACAAATACTAAAATGTCTAGGTATGTAGGTAATTCTTGTACTACATAAGGGTTAACGGCTATAATTAGACAAATTTATCATAAAGTAAGATACTATGCAGCTACGTTATACATTATTCCGTTATGAGGAGTTATTTAAAAAATCAATCTGTCAAAGCCTAGTCTGCTAAATTTCAAATGGTACCTTTCGACTTTTTTCATACAAATATTTGACAGTTGTTTTTTTTTAAATAACTCCTCATTGTAGTAATATGTTTAAATTGCAGATTATTTGCAATAAGTTAATCAATACATTATTAAAATTAAAACTGTTTTTAGCCAGAGACAATGAGAGGTTTTCTTTTTGAGGAATAAAAAAACAACATAGTTTCCTAGAGCTCTGTAGATGGCGTTGAACTACGTTACTTACTTAATTTTTTTCTTCGTGGCCTCAATCGTGTTGCCACAATAATTTCGCCAATGTCAACTTAAAAAACATGTGTCACATCACCATAGAGTAACGTATATTACCACGAACGACTTATTCTTATCTACAAAAACAACAAAAAGAATGTTATTTATAAATACCGTCTTTGTTTATTTACTTTTAAGCTATCTTGGCTTAAACTGATATTTATTTAGACTTTCAAATCAGAACGTTTTTATGTACGTTCCGTTCTACGATATCATTACATCCAAGTGTGAAAAATGGTGTGACGTTCCGTTCCTACCAGTAACATAGCAAGTCTGGCGCCATCTATCCTGAGAACAGGGAAGAAGAAAAAAAGAAAAAACGGAAAACCTCTCATTAAAATACAACCAAATTGTGTGCATTCAGTGTGGACTGCGTTGGATTGATTCCTTCATAATATAGAGTGCGCTGGTGATTATTTTAAAAGACGCTTCCGTTATTCAAAATGGCGGACAGCGTTGGACAGTGGCGGCAACCAGTTTGACTTTAGAGTTAAGTTTGAGCTATTTTTATGCACTTAATTTGCGTATCTAATATTAAATAAAAAAGTAATGGAATATTCAATGTGCACAATTGCACATCATTAAATGAAATGTTACAATATCCGTTTACTTAGTCAAGCGATGTTTGCAAATATTATAAAGAGAGACTTACCACATCAAATTCGTTTGAAATCCTACTCGATAAAGCCACTAAAGATGTTGAGGTTCCCGGTCGTGGTTCCGATGGCTGCGCCTCGGTTTTATCATTAATTTTTTTAAATAAGTCTTTGACGTCACTGGGGCACAAAGCACATTTCTTTAAATGTGTCACAAATTTCGTTGCATTTTTGAAATAATAAACAGTTTTACAAAATGAACACGTGAAAGTGGTTTTATCATTGACAGTAGTTTTTGATATAAAATAGTCGTACACTTTACTTTTCGGTTTCATTTTTACACGTTGTTCGCCCACGGTATCTCAAGGGAAACTAACGGTTTTACGAGGCGCGCACGCAGGCAACCACCGCTTGTAAGAGCAACAGAGATAGAACGATAGGACAGAGTGCTCTTTCGTACACAAGAATCAACCAAAAAAACATAAATTGTACCTGAGGCATATTTTATGATGTCAATTAGTCAGTAAAAAGCGAAATTTAAATTTGTTTCATCATATTAATATATATGCAAATATTATTTATATTTGTACGTACCTACAAACATTTTCTGTACTTTAAATTGTTTATTTTAATACTGTGTCTTGTTTTGATCAATATTGTTAAGCCTAGTACAAAAAATACTGCAAAACAAAATTGCAACCAACAACATTTGAATATTCCCAGTGTTTGGGAATGTTACTGGTAATATTGGAAACTTACTGGTAAGTTACTAAATGGGAAACTACTGGGAACGAGTATTTTCCCAACGGCACATCACTACATCGCATACTAGAAGTAAGTTTCCCCTTATATTAAATATATGGGGGTCAGATATATTATATGCTAATAATTGGCCTAGACCTCGCTTTTTTAACATACCCTTTTTATATTATAAATCGATAAAGGACATCAAACTTAACAACTTTGCCTATGGAATGCCTATCTAAAATATTGTAATTTTCAAAATATAATAATAATTAAAAATTGTCGTACCTAGTTCAAACTGAGAATGTATACAATGAGATTCCTTGCTTCAGTGAAAATAAAAAATAAAAAAAAAACATTTGATCTATGGTGTAAACAAAAACATAACCTCTTTCGGTATTTTCCAGTTCAATCGCTCGCTTACCGGTTTATTTTCATGATATTATTTTTCAACGACGATCAATACAACTGGAAAATACAGAAAGAAGTTATATTTTTGTTTACAGAGCGAAAAGCATATATCAAATGTTTTTTTTTTATTTTTTATTTTCACTGAAGCAAGGAATCTCATTGTATACATTCTCAGTTTGAACTAGGTACGACAATTTTTAATTATTATTATATTTTGAAAATTACGATATTTTAGATAGGCATTCCATGGGCAAAGTTGTTTAGTTTGATGTCCTTTATCGATTTATAATATAAAAAGGGTATGTTAAAAAAGCGAGGTCTAGGCCAATTTAGCAATGTTCCGCTTTTGATTTAAGGGTATGTATACAGTACCCAGTCTAGAATTTGAATAAGGTAAAAACTTATTCAAATCCAAACAAAACAAATTGTCGCTTTGACAACATGTCACGTGACATATTAAATTATTCATAATATGAATATTGTCATTCTGCTTCATATTAAGTAAGTATGGAAAGGTACAAAATATTAATTTACATTTATATATTTTTTGTATTTCCAAAAGTTTATTTATACTTTTATTTAATAAATACTTATTTAATCCTATACTATTGCCGACCAGTACGACAATCGTTGTATATTCGTCATAAGTGCCTAATAATATTCGTTCTACTATATAATTAAAGTTTGCACCCGTATAGCAATGGTTAATGACCTGTTGATTAAGATACTTATTTAGTATTTCGCCAAAACCTACGGCCATGCCGTCCGAAAATACTAATGTTCTGTTTGCCGGCGGCGCCGGCGGCGTGCTAACAGTTGGTAATGTAATCCCATTACTTGGTTGGGGTGACTGAGATATAACGCTATTTGAGGAAATATGACTATTCAGAGTAACCGTCTCTTTGTCTATAAGACTGCCGATATGTTTGTATCTTAAATGCAGATCTTCCTGACTAACAATCAGCTCACTCAGTTTATCATTTAAACTATCTATTTGGTTTAGTAAATCAATTTTTCTGTAAGACTTGTTTATGAATTTTATACTATTTTTCATACTTATAAGACTTTTGTTTGTGTTGTATATACGTTTTTTAACTAATTTATATTTTTTACACTGTTTACGACTGAAAGTTTTTGAATATTTAAAAGAGGTCATAGAAGATAATGATTCTGCCTCAAGTTCGGCACATAAAGAAACTGCGTGAGAGTCTTCGTGAATATTCTTTATTCTATGGAATTCCGCCAATTGAGCGTGTGCTTCTGCCAACTGCTCATTGAGAATATGAATTCGCTCTAAAGCTACTTCATGCTTTGCGCACTGATCCTCATGCTTTAATATTAATATCTGCTGGTTTTCTAATTCCACTTGAGAAATGTCGTAAGATTCACGAAGCAACACAATTTTTTCTAAAAGATTACTATTTTTCAACTTTAAATTACGAATAGCTAAAACGTTTTCGTCCCGTTCTTCTAAAAGCCTATTTTTTAATTGTTCTGCATCATTCAACTCTCTTTTTAATTTTTCATATTTTTGTTCGGCAGCCATTCTACGAGTTGTAATCGAGTCCATTTTACGAAACGAACAGTCTTAATATTATATACTAGTTTAAAACGTTACTATAGCGAACGATAATCCTAATACTAAGATATTTCGATCCACACAAGCGCCTACTTACAACAAAGATATAAAGTTATTATTTATCGTTTGTTTTCTATTAACTAAACAATATAATCATAAATGTAACCCTCAAAATATGATCCCGAGTGTTATCACTACCCTAATTTAGTTTTAAATATTAACGTTTTACTATTTATTATATCCTTTACGACAAACAATTTGTACTCACAAATTCTAATAAGTACCTAATATTATAATAAGTGAAGGAATGCGATTAAATAGCTCAGTAAAAAAAGATTTTTATATGATAAATTCACTTAATATAAAGAAAAGAAAAGTATATATAATTATAAACTATAATAATTAATAACGGGAATCGAACCCGTGTTTGAAAGATAGTAAGTAATAAGAAACCAGCTATTTGTCTCACTCTTACTTAGTTGAAGCGGTGATCAAATGAAGACCGTTGTTTTATAACTAATATAGGATTTTTATTAAATTGAAATACCTATTATTGTTCAAAAATACATAAATTTACTTAGCTGGTTTACTCGGCAAGGGTTCTCCTATCTAGCGATGTTTTCCTTTGTTTGGTTTCAGCCGTTAAAGAGCTTATTCCATTACACTTTTATCGTTGCTGAAATCGGAGGTCCTTCACAGTCACTGCCGCAGAAGGCCACAGACGCTTGTTATTCCACTGCACCGATTTCAGTTTCTGAATCATTCGCGCGCGCGATTTTTGCGGGCGGTCGTACGAAATTGCTCCCGTCTTTTTTTTAAAACGCTCTCTATCAAACTCTCGTATGGACTATCCCACTCTCATTCAATAAACGACGACACATTGCGTCTATATATCTCTTTCGCTACTATACTTACATATATCCTATTCATGTACACAACCATTTCCAAATATTTTTACGTCATATATCACACAAAATATTAAATAGGCGGGAACTCCTATATGACTTAAAAATAAAAGCATATTTATTAAAAAGTTTGCCGGGGTCGTACGAAGTGGCGATCGATAGTTTCAGCCTACCCCAATGAGAGGTAATGGCGTTAGTATAAGTATGCATATATGTGATTGAACGTATTTGCTTACCCCAATGGGAAATAATGGCGTGAGTATATGTATGCATGTATGTAATTATACGCCTGTGCCTACCCCCACGGGAAGTGATGGCGTGAGTGTAAGTATGCATATTTGAAACAATACGTATCTGCCTACCCCTTACGGAAAAATGGCGGGAGTTTAAGTATGTATGTATGCAATTAAAATTATCTGCTTACCACAAGCGGAAGTAAAAGCGTGAGTATATGCGCGTATGTATGTAATTAAACGTATCTGCCTTCTCCGATGGGAAGTAATGGCGTGAGTATATATAATATAATATAATTTGCATGTATGTGATAAAACCGTGCATAAGCAACCGTGATAGCCCAGTGGGTAGAACACTCGGTTATCGTGCAAACGACTAGTGTTCAAATCCTGGGTCGGGCCTACACTAATTTATCTTTTCTAAAGACATATGTGTGGTTAATTATCATGGTTGTTAACGGTGAGGGAAAAACATCGTGAGGAAACCCACATGGCTGAGTTGTACTTAGTCATGTGACAGTGTATTCGTACAAAACGGCGATAGGCCTGCCCCCTATCACGTGAGTACACTGTCCATGCAAAACGTGGGTACTCTGAACACCAGGTGACAAAGTCACGTGATGTTCAGAAGTATTAGTACCTCTGCCAACCCCTTCGGGGATATTCGGCGTGAACGTTTATGTTATGTTATATGTTATGTATGTGATAAAACGTATTTACCTACACCAAACGGAAATAATAGCGTGAGTATATGTATGTATGTAAGAATATAATTATACATATCCGCCTACCCCTATGAAATGGAACCCCTACCTACCTAACTACCCCTGGAATTAATGGCGTGAGCATATGTATATCTGCTATAAAACTTTTATTATCTTTTTTTTGTTTACGTAATTTGCAATCATAGGCATGAAAAATTTTGGCACGTCCTCTCGCTGTGGCGGGCGCGAGGCGACTAAATCGTCTGAACGTTATTCCACCTTCCTGAGACGGAGCTACAAAAAATGTAGTGAGCTAGGAACCGAAATTTGTCTCTTTATCGGAAGCCTAGCGTTCTGAACGTTATTCCACTAGTCTGAATTCAGATTCTGTGGCTGTCGGACGTCTGAATTCAGGCAAATGGAATAAGCTCTTAAAACGTCACAAACTTTAATCACTTATTTTGTCACATTCACTTAATATTACTCTAAGATAACACTTGTGTGGATGAAATACGCACTACTAAACAATTTACAACCATTTATGGTTTATTTCTATGCTTTTTAACAATTATAGCGAAAATTAAATAGCTAAGCACGAATTAGATATTATTTCGATCTACCCGATCGAAAAAATAATGTTTCATTTCGTTACATGGCGAGTGGTGTTTTTAGGGTTAACAAGAGCTTTTAGTGTTTCATACTTAAGGGCCTCCCCGCATTTTGCAGCTATTGCGCTCACTCTTACGTCAAATTTACTGAGAGTGACAGGGACGGAAAAAACGCGCGCGCAGGATAAATGTAGTTTATTTAGTTTTATTGAATAACTATAATGTTTAAATGAAAAGTTAAACATCAAAGTTACAGATCTTAAAGCTACGCGTATATAGACACATAATGAGTTCACATGTATGTTATGCCAGTGGACCCTATACGGTTTTTATGAAAACAAAGCATGTTCCAATTCAATTTTTTTCATCATATTTTTCAACAAATTATTAAAATGTTAAACATCAAATTTTAACACCATGAACTAATCACCAACATATATTTTATTCATGTCATATCAATATCATCAAATCAGACTTTATAGAATTTCCAAACAATCAATATCAACTTATTTTTCCGGGGACGCCCTTAAAGGTGAAAACGGGACCATATTACCACAGATTATATAATACTATAATAGAACAGATATCCTGTCCCATACAATGAAATCTGATGCGGTCAAGTCCCCTTTATTCAACGGGCTATTTACAGCCTAGTGGCGCTAGTTTCGCATGCATAGTAGCAAAGTGTAAAGCACATAGTAGTTCAAGGCGAAGACATAGATGCGTGTAAATTAACGAAAACTAAATGCATTACAAAGCCCGATCTTGACTTGGCTAATAATTAACACAAATAAAGCTATGGGGAGGGGGCGCCTCTGTAGCACAACGGCATCAACTTGTGCCTTTTGAATTTACATACATGCATATACTCACGGCTATAAATCCCTTGAAGGGGTAGCCAGAGTTAGGGAATTAGAAATTCCTTAGCCACTTTTGCAAGTTCCGTGGGGAAAAGATGGTGAAATAAAGGTTGTTAGTATCATTACCAACCACATGTCCCATGTCTCCAACCTCATCGCCCAGAAATCCCTTAAAAGCCCCAATACCGTTATTCGCCTCTTGCGTTCACCCACCGGTAGAAATGGGGTAGTGCTATTCTAAGCCGACACTACACAGTTAGCTTTTGAATTTCTCACTTTATTTTATAACTTTCTTTCACAACGTGTTTATTTGGATCTTTCCAAATATGGTCTTAACATCTTCGCAATGCATTTTTTCTTCTTAAAAGGTATTTGTATTGTCTTCTGTTACTTTAGAACGACCGAGACAATAGAAATATTTGAATTAGTATTATGACAACAATATGACACTTATTTCATAGGAAATAAGATACCATTAAGTTTATGAGGTACAAGGAAGACTTCGTCATCGCGTACTACCCCACGAGTATCACAGCCGTTTGTAGGTTTTTGCTAGTAATGTGAACCGACATAATATATAAATGCTTTTTTTATTATTTTATTAATATGTTGATATAATATATAAGACTCATAATATTATCTTAAAGATATTATCTTTGCAAGTAGGGTTCGGGATGTGTAGTGACGGAGCATAATAGCACTACCCTGCAGCAACCCTTTAGTGATTTGAGGCATTTAAAAGTTTTATCTCATTGATTGGTTGGCGATGTGGTGATAGATCACCCATATTTGTTCATCTGAAATTCCATAAGTAGCGGAGGAATCGTCGCATTCTAAGTTCTGGTTATAACCTTAAGTTTGTATAGGATTCAGATTCTGCTTTCGTTCAGGGTATACGCCCCCGTCGCTCAGCCAATTGAGCTATAGTGTCAAGTGGCTACTAGTGCGAAATTCTTCTTCCTTTTTTCACTGCTTAAGGGTGTGCGCTGCGTTTGACGGATGCCCGTCGCGGGTGGGGCAGAACATTAAAATACAAACAAATGTTTGTGCTGTGATTTCTGTTGAAAATTTTGACATGTTACTCATCTCGCATATCTCCTCACCTACCTGTACATGCTTCTTTTTGTAGGCAGCTGAAACTAAGGATAAATATATCTTTTGGCTAAAAACATGTTAGTGATCCATCATATTCTTTAATCTTTTTATTAAATGAGATACTATACTTGACCATAATGTTTTAAAGAGTTGTCTATTTGTTCCTCACCATAAAGGTTGACTGGAAGAAATCGCGTTAAGGCGATAAGTCCGCCTTTGTGTACATATACTGTTGTACCTATTATGTAATATACTGTTTGTGTGTTGTTTTGTATGCAATAAAGTGTTTAAATAAATAAATAAATAATACTTAAGTCTGAAAAACAGTATACTTAATGCATGTATTGGTCACAGTAGATTCAAAACAACTTTGCTGGTAAGGAAAGGCAGGTAAACAGGCTAATTTTAAACATATTTATTTATTACTTATAATATATTAAAATAAAATAAAACATTACAATAATTATCCAATGAAGTTTATGACCACAATGTGCAGTATGAGATGTGCAAATATGAAGTCTGCAAACCCTCGTTCAGGACTTATTCCTTGGAATTCATTCTTATTTTCTGGATTTACTTGCAGACGAAGACAAACTGAAAATTTTAAATCAAATTATATCAAACTGCGTTTTTGAGGATTCTAATTGGTTTGGTGGTTCAGTCTAAAAGTGAGGTTTCTAGGGGAATTTGGTAATTTACAGTTTTTTTTTAATTGCTTCCGTTCTATAATTAAAATATTCTATTTATTTCAGAATATGATAATTGAATAACAGGTTACATATTGGTTTAAACATATTATCAATTGGAAAATGGAGAACTAAGCATTTAAATATATTTTTCTAGCCATAATACAAATCACATGATAAACAAAAATACACATATCTGCATCAGACTTTGTTGCCAATATACCCATAGTCTCATTATTTTACTCTCCATTCTAATTAGGACTAAATATGGTTATGTATCGTCCAAATCATCTATGGCATTTAAAACATAGGTTTCAAATCGATTGTATACAGATGCAGGAAAACATGATCAAACCAAACCATCATTCATATATTAGACGACCACTGCTAGACATAGGTCTCTCATCTGTCGGTTTCCAAACAGATTCCAATCTAATATTACTAGACATACACCAGCAAAAGTTAACTAAGATAGTTAGTCAAAAATATTGTGATTACTTATGTGATCATGACTTACCTGCGAGAACAAAACAACTGACTGTGGAGATAAAACCGCTGAGGAAAGAGTTGAAGGGAAACGTGCCCACCAGACAACAATACACGAATTGGATGACAGCGGTCAGGAAGATATACAGCAGATAGGCATCGATGATTTTTAACTTTTTAGCGGTTTTCGTACTGTATTCTTGGTACAGCTTAGGAATAACTGAAGTAAGAGATGCCATTTCGATTACACTTTATTTATTCTTTGCGTAGTTTCTTAATTATCGTGATTCAATAGTCGGCTTTTATTAGATAAAAAAACTACGGTGATAAATATACACGTCAGCCGCAGACTGAATGATTGAACTGAATGACATGTTAAATGACTTAACTGTCAAACTATTGTGTTTGACTGATGGAATAAGTTAAGCTCATGAAGCTACTAACTAAACAGGAGAGAGTACTCACAAAAATATGGTAAACAAAAATGCAATTTATTACCATGCAATAAGGTTAATTATCTTTTAAAGTCTGTCAAGCAGAGAAACGTCCTAGAACGAGAGCCGTGTGAGAGAGAAGTGTGTCCCGCTCGCACGGTTGCCAGTCGAGATTAAGTTCAAAGAAAAACAAATTAAACTTATTTATAGGGAGTATTTTATAAAAAGCAGGTTATAAACTGTTCCTTTTTTGTATTTTATTTTATTTATTATTGTCGCCTATCGATTTGGAGATAAATAATTGGTTAAGTTTGGCAAAAGGGATATTAATATTTGTCACGGGTATCCCCATCGAAACAAGATAAATGTGGTGTCCACAATTTATCATCTGTTTGAGTGTTTTGGAGCTTTTATCAATTAATAGTGATAAATATGGGTTCATGTTATGGAACAATAAATAAAATAACCTGTATCATCTCGAACTTTACCACATGAATGCATTAAACGATTTGAATTTGGTTTTGCTCAAAAAGTGGCTGAGGAAATTTTAATTCTCAAGCACTGGCTACCCATTCTTTTATAATCTATTAATTAAGAATAAATATGTATAAAAAAAAACGTTGATTTACCAAAAACAATGTATACATGTAAATATAAGTGTTTTAATAATATATTTTTTTATAATGTATGTATTTAAATATAACTAATAAATAAAGGAAAGAAAAATTTCGACACAGGTGGGGATCGAACCCGCGACCTCGGGTATACGCCCCCGTCGCTCTGCCAATTATAGTCGGCTTTTATTAGATAAAAAAACTACGGTGATAAATATACACGTCAGCCGCAGACTGAATGATTGAACTGAATGACATGTTAAATGACTTAACTGTCAAACTATTGTGTTTGACTGATGGAATAAGTTAAGCTGGATGTACATTATCCAAGTACAAAAATTCCAAGAAACATTGGCGTTTGATTTAGAAACCGCTTTCATAGTGTCAATACGAAACTTTGAGGGCATTTTCTAAACTAAAATTTGCTTACTTCATGGCAAGGTACAAACGCGGATAAAATAAAACAAGCAACAAGGCCACACTTATAGAAAGAAAGAAGAAGAAAGAAAGAAAAACATTTTTCGCTGCTACAGCTACACACGTACAAAGGAAGACACAGCACAAAAATAAGTAAAGACAAACACAACACATAGAAAAACTATCTATCATAGATACCAAAGACAAGCCAAAAAGCCTGTTCTAATCTGAACTACTGACTGTCAGTGTCACTGTCATTTTTGGGAACAGTAAACTTCGATTTGTGCTTATCATTCGGCGGTGTTTTGTAAAGTAAAACTAAGAATATCAGATTTAAAATGCTGAACGTGCAAGGAAACTTCCCGGAATATGCTGTGCCTGGAGCCAAACAGGTGCGCTTTGAACCTTACGCTGATAATGGAGGTAGCATCGTAGCAATAGCAGGCGATGACTATGCGGTAATTGGTGCCGACACACGTCTTAGTACGGGCTTTTCAATTTACACCAGAGAGCAAAAGAAGCTTTTCAAGCTATCTGACAATACAGTGCTGGGTGCTACAGGTTGCTGGTGTGACACACTCACCCTCACCCGATTACTTCAAGCAAGAATGCAAATGTACCAACATGAGCACAACAAGTCGATGACCACCCCTGCTGTCGCCCAGATGCTCTCCACTATGCTGTATTACAAGCGCTTCTTTCCTTACTATGTATCAAACATCTTGGCTGGAATAGACAGTGACGGTAAAGGTTGTGTGTACAGCTATGATCCAATTGGTCATTGTGAGAGATCCAACTACCGCGCAGGTGGCTCAGCGGGTGCCCAGCTCCAACCATTACTTGACAACCAGATTGGTCTTAAAAATATGCAGAATGTTAAAGAGGAACCACTAGCCCGGGAGAAAGCTTTGTCTCTCCTGAAAGATGTGTTTATAAGTGCAGCGGAACGTGATATTTATACAGGAGATAGTATCTACATATTAATAATTACTGCCGATGGTATTCAAGAAGAGAAGTTTGAATTGCGTAAAGATTAGTTTCTCAGTGGACATTTTATTAAACTTTTTCTTCATATGAATGTGTTTCCTTATTACCCTCTGAGAAATAAATGGGACCCCTTTATACAGATTAAAGTACTGAAATTCACAAGCTTTATCTTTTAATTATGAATGTTAATTTTTAAAAGCTTCCTATAATTGCAGTTTTACAATGATAATACTCTTATTTTTTTGTTTTTTTTATTTACACCAGAGAATATGAATACAAAATCTGTCATATGCACATATCTGTTATAGTAAATCTTATATGAATATATCAATGTCTGTGATCCAGCAGTTAGGAGCCTATCCTCAGGATAAGGATCTTACAGGTTTCCTCTATTCCATCAGGAACCAATCATGGCACTACCTTGAGTATTATCAGTAGTGGTGGCAACCAGGAATATTATAATTTTGAATTACCTTTCCATCAAGTAGGGAGGTATTATTTTGTTGAGCTACTGGTCCTATTTAAACAAGTCTGTTAGAAGGTAAAATTTATGTTTTCCATTGTCTCCTTTCTGGGTTGAAGATTGATGGCTGCATGGATTAATATTGACTTATTTGTTTATTGGAGATAAAACAGAAAATGACAATAAGCACACACACATAAACTTTCAATTACGATTATATCATTCTCCTTAACAATCCCACAGTAGTTTATTCTTAACAATGCTTTGTAGTGTCGGCTTAGAATAGCACTACCCTATTCATACCTGTTGGTGTTTGTAAGAGGCATCTTATGGGTTTGGGGCTTTTAAAGAAGTTGATGCAGTTTGAGATCCATCATCACCAACTTTTATTTTACAATCTTTTCTTATTTAAGCTGTGTAGTGTCGGCTTAGAATAACACTACCCCATTTCTGCCGGTGGGTATACGAGGGTAAGGGTAAGAGGCGACTAACGGTATTGGGGTTTTTAAGGGATTTTTGGACGATGCGGTTGGAGACCCATCACCAACATCTTTTATTTTGCCATCTTTTCCCCACTCAACTTTCCAAAAGTGGCTGACGAACTTCTAGTTCCTTAGCTCTGGCTACCCCTTCTAGGGATTTATAGCCTTGAGTATATGTATGTATGTATGTTCTTATTTAAGTTCTATAAGTAGGTGAGGAATTTCCTAGTCTGAAGCTCTGGCTACTTCTTCTAGGGATTTTTATGGATGTATATATATATTATTATTTTTATATATTTATTTTTAACAAACTAAATAACATATCAGAAGTATGCCTACATACCAATAATTATTACGTTAAAATCTATAGAGAATAACAATAAGTATAGAAAAGTACTAAGTTGCGTCTCCCGCTGACTTGGGGGAGGAGCTAGATAGATCTGTGGCGTACAATGGTGAATATTGTTATCAATAAGCTAACTCATACCACCCCGGCTGGTATGTTTATGAACAATTAAATGTCCATGTGTTTTTTATATCTACGATACGATTGATTATTTTGAAAATATTACAAATTTGAAGGATTATTTTGATTATTGTAAACGCCGTAATATTGTAATTTGCCGTGTAGTGTCGGCTTAGAAT
The DNA here is from genome assembly GCA_963576735.1 of Bedellia somnulentella. NCBI lineage: Eukaryota > Metazoa > Arthropoda > Insecta > Lepidoptera > Bedelliidae > Bedellia > Bedellia somnulentella. Next base: position 15,063,032 of record OY755189.1, on the reverse strand, counting down.
AACACTACCCCTTTCTACCCGTGGGTGATCGTAAGAGGCTGGAGATCCGTCACCAAAAACATTTATTATTACCATCTTTTTCACAATTAACTTAACGGCTTAGAATAGCACTACCCCATTTCTGCCGGTGGGTGTACGTAAGAGGCAACTAACGGTATTGGATCTTTTTAGGGATTTTTGGGCGATACGGTTAGAAACCCATCACCAACAACCTTTATTCTACCATCTTTTCCCCACTCAACTTCCAAAAGTGGCTGAGAAATTTCTAATTTCTGAGCTCTGGCTACCCCTTTTAGGGATTTATAGCCGTGAGTATATGTATGTATGTATGTAACTTCCAAAAGTGGCTGAGGAATTTCTCATTACGCTACCCCGTTAAGGGATTTATAGCCGTGAGTATATGTATGTATGTATTGTAAATGCTCCCAGGAAAAATTGTATATGTGACCATTTTACTTCAACAACACAATTATTCCAGCGTGACGTTTAATTTGTATATAGAAAAGCCCCCTGTCTGTGGTGCAGACGGATAGGATAAAATTGGTATAGACTCAGCTGAGTTACATACATACATACATATTCTCACGCCGTTAGTTCCCATTGGGGTAGGCAGAGACTATCGATCGCCACTTTGTACGATCCTGGCAAACCTCTCTCGCTTCGTTTACATCCATCAATCTTTTCATACATGCTCTTTTATTCTTCATACTGCGGACACCTGCCTTTTTGAGCACATTTTCTATTTGATCCAAATGTGTCCTCCGAGGTCATCCTCTACTAACATTACCTTCCACATTGGCTCTATATTTACTGTCATCCATCCTCTCTATGAGCCCAAACCATCTCAACATTCCTTTTTCTATCTTTCTTACAATATCATCTTTTACACCACACCTTTCACGAATCACATCATTCCTCACACGATCACATAACCTTACATTACAAACTTTTCTGAGGGATCTCATTTCTGCTGCATTTACTCTGCTTTCATGCTTCTTCTGCCACACCCAACATTCACTGCCATACATTAGCGTAGGCACGAGGACAGCATCATGCACAGCCATTCGGGCCTTTTCAGACACCGACTGACTAGACATTAGGCTATCCAGTGCTCCATTTACCGAATTACCTTTTTTCACTCTTCTCTCGATATCTTCATCACACTTTCCATCCCTAGTAAACAAACTTCCCAAATATACAAACTCTTTCACTTTTTCCTCTTTCTTACCATTAATCTCAATCACGCATTCGGTCATATTCTCTTCTCTCTCAAAAACTACTCAGCTGATTATATAATTATAATTTATTATATAACTGCAACCACACATTTCTTGGATTGAATCTTACTAATAGAACCCACGAAGACGAGATGTGTCCGCAAGATAAAGCTGATTGTCGACAAACAGAGTTCAAAGGGGTAACTGTTGTGATGTCGGAATATTGTCACACAATGAAAAAATGAACGTGGCACTCAGAGTAATAGTTACTTATCGGTAAATATTTTTCCAATGGGTCAGATCAAACTAAATATTTTGTATTTCTGTCACTCCTTAGTGGAAATACGGCATGAAACTCAAGTCTAACGTTCACGCTGTAGATTCCCAAAATAGCAGCAGAGGTACTAATACTTCTGAACCCTGCTGTTCTGAGTACCCACGTCAATACAATACTCTTTGACCCATGTTTTGCTTCGAAATGATAATTTATTTATCTATCTCAGAATTTATTTATAATAGGGCTAGCGCCATGTTGTACGACTACAGTACGTCTTGAACATGTTATTATGAGGTAGGGCTTGTAAGTTAGAAGAAGCATAGATAATATATTATTATTAGTATATAATAAGCTGACAGGTTTTAAATAGCACTAATCCATTACTTTCCGTGGGCGTCTTAAGTTATTGGGTTTTATTAAGTCATTGTTGGGTGATGCAGTTGGGGACCCATCACCAACAACCTTCATTTTACCATGTTTTTCCCACTGAAGCTGAGCGGAAGAATTTCTAATTCTGAAGATCTGGCTACCCCTTTTTGGTATTTATAGCCGTGAGTAGATGTATGTGGAATGTATTCTAACACCCTTGTATGTCACCATCAGTATCTAACTTCTCACGTGACAATCACCCACAGGCCTAATACTACGGGGTTACGTGTTCAGAGTACTAATTCTTGCCAAGGTTGTGCATTGATTGACGTAGCAGAGGGCAATAATATGGTTGCACCAATTTGTACCAGCGCAAATTCACTGGACTAACTACAACTCAGTCATGTGAGTTTCCTCATGATGTTTTCCCTCACTGCTGGTAACCATGTAAATAGACCTCACAAGGTGTGAACTGTGAAGCACACCTATAACCTTTGGAGACAGATTGGCATAGGCACGAATCAGTATTGAGTTCGAACTCATTCCTCTCTGTAGAGGCGGTGATATATATGCCTCTTTTCGCAGATACAAAGGCTATTATTATATGAATAAAAAAACAAATTGATCCCAACAAAATTAATTTAATATACGAGTATTGCAATGCGATAATTAATTACATGATATATTTCTACTTTGTTCATATTTACAAACGGGACAAATAACAATTGATATTACTCTACTTATTGTACTTAGGCATAACAAATATATTAGTAGGGAAGTTTTTCTCGAACAACTCTTTCACTACCTCTTGGTAGGGGCTATCTCCTAAGATGGTGGCTTTTAACCGAGGTGGTGTGGTGTTGCCAGGGAACAGGGTATAGATGTTATACGACAACTCCACTCTGCCGCCAGGGGGCACTGTCACCGACACTTTCTTATACCCAGAAAACATATACATATCGGTGCCCTCCATTGATAAACTTAATCTTGTTGCCCTTTCAGACTTTCCTATCAGCACACACTTTAATGGAACCGAAGTCTGCAATTCCACCACTTCAGGACAGTACACCTCAAGTGCTATCGGGCATTCATCTATAGGCACGGCTGGTAGAGTTGTACTGCTCATGACTAATAGATTGGAACCGTTTTTGCGTTTCCATTTTATATTGTAAAGACCTACTCGGGTAGGCTGATCCTTCGGCTTGTATTTTGCTTGAATACAGATAGCATCTGATGCAACATTTTTTTCTGAAACTTCCAAGTTGCTAATGCAAGAACTAGGCTTTTCACTGACACCATAGGAGTAACAATCACTTACATCCAATTCGGTATCAATAATCGTTAGATCCCAAGGACTCAGTATTTTAATTTGTGGCATCACTATGAATGCATCTTCAACAAAGCATTTCGAGATAGGTTTAAAATTCATTGCAACAAAATCTGTACTAACTTCAAATGGTTTAATGACTGGAACTTTAATTGAGAAATCTTTGGAGCATTCCAGATTAGGTGTTTCAGGAAGACTTATTCGATAAGACACATTCACTTGTATTGTTATTGTGGCTACTCTATTAGACTTTATATAAAATTTATTAGAAATTATTGCTGATTTATTAAGGCTACTATAATCAAAAGGTATACTGATGGGTTGTGTTAAAGGTTTACCTTCTTCTAAACCAATTTCTGTCACTGTTTCTATATTTGGATTATCTGATGTATTTAAAAGTGTCAATGCTAATTTTAAATCTGCGATAGAATGATCTTCATCATTGGTGATTTTAAATGTGGTAGGAAACCACTCTCCCTGCAAAGCGGGTGCTTTATTTTCTACCACTAATGACATTCGGCAATCTCTGGAGGTAATGTGAGTTACTATGCTGGGAATTATGCAATCAAACTCATAATCTGATTTAGGACTTAAAATGAAGTGCAGCAGCTCTGGGTGTATAGTTGAGTAGAGAGCAGTATTTTCTTCCATTTTAAAATTCAACACTAGTTTCCGTTTCTTGCCATTATCTATAACTAGTGACACTGTCTTTAAACTGAGATTAGTTCCACTGTCAACAGGATCTGATTTGAACTGACAAGTGAACCTCTTTACCTTACCTCCCTCCAAAATGAGAACTGGTGAACCATTATCTGTTATAGGTATCTCTAAACTTTCTGTCTGACTAGATATAGTAATATAAGCTTTTTTAATTTCCAATGTTGTCTTATAACTTAATCTCACAAATATATCAACTTCTACAAGTTCATCCATCTTGTATTTTAGTTGTTTGAATCTAGGCTTAACTTCTATGAAACTGGATATGTTTGTCATATCTACGTTAACATTAAATGGTTCTTTCTCAATAGAAAGCTGCCATAACTCCAGCACCTTGGATTGAGAAGATGTTGGCACCTCGGGTTCAACTTCTGGAATGTTCAAGTTTAAAACAGACATGATATTTTTAAATATTCTATCTTTATCATTATTTGGTACCTGAATATACTTTGATAGAGCTTCTAATGACAATTGAAGATAGTCTTGCACTTTAGCCGAGAGGTAGGCACACTGCAATGCTCTATTTAGAACATGGGATGCTAGAAACCACCACTTCTCTCTTCTGTAATCCCAAAGCATATGTGTGAGTAGAGTCAGGGCTTTGCCAAAGTCAGCACTAAAATAATACTCATTTGCCATCTCAACTACAAGCTGTTTCCTCATTCTAGGAGAGTGAAATGTTTTGAATTGAGTAATTGCACTGCCCAAAAAATTGATGATCATAGCAGAGTGATTCAAGTTTCTCTCATTAAACTGCAAAGCTTGTATGGCTACCTGTTCTTTCTGTGGATCATGGGGGTCTGCACTGAGACGACCTGGCCTCCAAGGTCTTTGACCATAGAACTCAATTATACCAACCAGGGGATCTGGCGGAGGAGGGTATTGACTTACTTCAGCACAAACAGATCTCATGGCTTGTCTTCTTTTGACTGTGTACTGAGCTGCATATTGATAGTAGAATCCTGGATGTTGTGTCTGTATAGCTGGGAGACCACTACGAATAGCTTCATCAAACACTTCACCAAATGCACTATACTGTCTAGCTATCCATGCATAGTGTTCAAACAATAGTTCTGTGGTACCAATTCTGCTTTTATACCTTTCAATATGAGCTTTCAGCTGAGCAATGGCATCACGAGGTAGATTCAATAAAAAAAGTAATTTACATAATTTGTAATTGATAAACCCAGCTACAGTTCTCACTTCATTGATGTTGGTGTCCACTGTTCTAGTTTCTAATAAGTTGTTGTAAGCTAGTATGTAATGTTTGTGGGCTGTGCTCAGATCTTGTTTTAGTTCATTCAAGAACCCTAGTTTGAATTGATGTCGCACATACAAATATTGATGTGTAGTTTTGTTGAGGTGATCTCTATGCTGTTTGATATTTTTAGTTTCCTGATGATAGTAATTCTGAGCTATGTCATAAAAAGCATTCTCTAATCTCACTACATACCCCATAAGGTGATCACTATGTGGCAAGACAAACAAAGATTTGGACTGTATCTCACAAGCAGAGCACAAAGCCTGGGCTCGCTCTGCACCCACCATGTACTCCGAAGGTGGGGGAGTCATGCCACTTTGGACCACTACGACGGCAATACGCGTCCCGTGACCCTCGATTGCTGCTCTGATTGATTGTACACGTGAAGCACACTCTATTATCTTTTCATTCCACTGTGGATCATTCCATTCCATATCGTAAAATATCACAATAACAGCAGGTATCAAGGTAATACGTTTGTTTATCCAATTTTTCTTAAGGATTCCTTTTGGGATGTACCATTCATACGAGTTTCTCTTCGGTTTCACCACAGGAAATTCAAAGGTGTTCTGGAGTAAGTTGAAGCGCACTGGGGAGCGTTCAGGTCTTCTGTTGTTTGAAAATGCATCCCAAATAGTCTTATGAATTGCATTGTTAATTGTATCAAGACCTGAAAGACCTACCAGTGCGAGTGGTTTCTGAATTATCTCGGACGGAAATTCCGTGTAGTCACTAGGTTGCGTAGCCATTATAATTAAGGGCTTCTAATTCATAAACTAAATTCCAATTCTGTATACATCACACACAAATTGTTTCAATACAAGCATCAAAATTTATAAAATGAATTATTTAATAAGCGAACTTATTTTATTTTCCATATTCCATCCTGCAATCCGCAATACGTAAACTCAAACTCAATAACTCAAATCAATGACATTGGCATGTTAGGTTAGGTTAATGTTAATGTTCACGTCACTGTCATAACGTCAAACTGGACCACAAAGAGGAGCACTAGTGTTGTATAGTTGCGTAAACCAAAAATTTAATTTAATTACAGTTTGTTCACTGTTCACTGGTAACGAAAAGTTTTTAATTGAGGTTGCAGAATGAATTGTAAAGTATAATTTTGGGGTTTTCAGGAGCCATGCTTAAAGTTTATGTTGAAACCATAACTATTTGTCTGTTAAATCCTAATTATTTTCTTTCCATACCTCTTGCGTTTAATGGAACGTCGCTGTGTTGGGTACGTCCTAGATGCGCAACAAAACAACAAAAGCTCTGCGCCGCACTCTATCTACTTTTGACGCTAGGAGGGGGCGTCATAAAAACAAATCAAAACATCGCAAACCTTTGTTATTGTGAACATCTGTTAACTCAGTGTTGTCTCATTGAATCATAATATCACTTAACTGGGAGACATGGCGGAACAAGCAGCTGTTGAGCCCCTGCCGAGTTCTAGTGAACCAGATGTGACCATTGCTACTGAAGAAACAAAAGATGGTGAGGGCCCTACCCCTGAAAAACGTAGAAAGATAGACGAAGAGACTGAAGAGAAGCTGGAGCACCGACTGGGTGGCATTCTCTGCTGTGGCGTTTGTATGGATCTGCCTCCAGCTGCCGTCTTTCAGGTATACATTGGGCAGCTGAATTATTATTTCGGCTGGCTTTTCAAATTTATACATTCATATTTCTTTACGTAAGAGTCTTCGTTGTTACGAAATGTGACTCCCACGTAATTTCTTTCGCTTTTTCAATGCGTTAGTTGACCTAATAAACCTTGTTGACGAAGTAGACATACCTTTTTAGGTTTCGAAACCATTGTTTAAAATATAGCGAAAATTGATAGATGCAGAATTGTTATTTATGACTTATTATATCCTAATCATATTGTCATCAAAAACTGTTATCTCAAATAGTGATCTCATTTATGTATTTAATGAATTACATTCTGTAAAATGCTTAGGCACATGTAATTTATCATAGATATTATACTGTAGTAGAATTATGATTGTATTTGAATATATGTAGTAACTTGTCATGTATTCTTTGGTTGCGAATAAATTGATGTTCAGTGAATTTTGTGGTTGTTTATTGGTGAAACACCATATCCTGCACATTCCATCAAAAAACACTATTATTAGTTTATTCAGTTCCACATCTTTATTTATTACAAATATTTTATTTACAAAAACATAAATAAAACATTTCAAAACAATACTGCTTGCTAAAAGTGGAAGATACTTGTGATACAATTAACAGATTTTTTATTCTAGCTAATAGATATTGATTCAAATAGTATGAACAATGGAGTTGAAACCATTAATTTAAATCTTTAATTTAGCTTGTAGGTCCAAAAACAGTAAACTATATTTAAAATCATTTTGTTAATAAAAATGTGAAGTAAAGTAAGCAATATGAAATTCACTATGCTAATTAATATGATTAAAGAAGTAGCTTAATAGATAGATATACATATGTGTTAGCAAAAACTGCCTAGTAAATAAAAAAAAAATGAAACAATTCATAGATAAATAAATAATAATTGTTAGTTATGATTTTATAAAGATAAGCACACAGCTTATAACAAATTAATTTAAGATCATTTTCTGCTGTGTTCTTCTAGTTTAGGCTATGTAGCATTAGCTTAAAATAGCACTTAAAAATTTCCAGTGGGTGTTGTAAAAAGCGAATTAGTCTTTTGGGGCTTTTAATATGTTCGCTGGTTGGAGACCCTTATCAACAATTCTTAAATTCACAACTTTCCCCCTTTTTATCTTTCAAAATTGGCCAAGAAATTTCTAATTCTAATGCTCTAGCTATCACTACTAGAGATCTATAGCCATGAGTCTAGTATGTGTGTATGTTCTTCTAGCTTCTCTTGAGCTTTATCTCACACAGGTAAATTTGCTTATATGATGTGAAAATAAATGTACTGGACTGCAAGTGGTAGTAAGTTAGTTGTTATGCTATTTCTATATGCTGGGATTATATTGGATGCTGAAAAATAAGGAACTAAAGTTAACATCCATTTATAGAGCATTATTTTGGTACACACTCAATAAAGATGATACATTCCCTATATGATGATTTTTAAATAGAATTCTTAAGATGCAAAATCCTTTCTCCACTAAGCTTCGGAAAGTTGAAGAATTTGGAGTTCTGGAGCTCTGGTTGTCCCTTTTATTGGGACTTCTAGCTGTGGGTTTATGCATGTTTAAATACATATACTCACAGCTATAAATCCCTAGAAGGTGTAGCCAGAGCTACGGAATAAATAATTCCTCAGCCACTTTTAGAAGTTGAGTGATGAAAAGCTTGTAAAGTAAATGTTTATGGTTAAATGTAAATTATGATAATAACTAAAATAATATAAATACTAGAATATTCTGTTCTTAAAAATTCTCATGGAAAAACATTATGTTTCATTAATACAGCAGAAAACATTTTGGCTCATCATGACTGATAATGAGATGCATTAACTAATGGGTTCATTATACTTGCTAATAACAACATAGTTATCAAACTGCTCATTTACAGTCACTGGTTTGTATTTTACACTTTGTTACATTTAAACTTTAACATACATCTATTTGCAGTCAGCTTACAATAGCTTTAACCCGTTTATTCCCGTGGTTGTCGTAAGCCGCAATTAAGGGTTTTTGGGGCGTTTCAAAGTGATTCTTAGACAATATGGCTGGAGATGCTACACCAACCATATTTTTTACCATCTTTACTCACTAAAGTTCGAAAGGGTGGAAGGTCATGTAGAGGATGACCACCGAGGACACATTTGAACCAAATAGAGTGTGTGCTCAAAAAGCCAGGCGTCCGAAGTATGAAGAATACATAAAATTATTGATGGATGTAAACGAAGCTAGAGAGGTTTTTATATATCGTACAAAGCGGCGATCGATGGCCTCTGTCTACCCCAATGGGAAATAATGGCGTGAGAACATGTATGTATGTTAAAAATGCTAGAATATTAACTATTTCAACACCGAAAGATCAAATAAGTATTATCTTAGTTCATATCTTCATTGCTTGGTAAGTTTGGTCCTATCCTAACGTTAAAAATGGAGAACAAATCTGGGGGCACGGTAGTGCGACAAGACGAACCAAGCGATATTATTTTTCCATGTTCGAAGGTAATCTAAACAGATGTACTTTTAAGCACATCGCCGTATTTTACTCATTTAAGACAATCACAACTGCTTTACTCACATCTCATCTCTTATTCATACTCTTTTAATCAACATCAGTTAGCTATAAAACCAGAACTGTTAATTGTATCACAAATATCTTCTATCCAAAATTCTAAGTCATCTGCGATACCCGCTAGAAGAAATGGGATAATGCTACGCTACGTTCGACGCCACACAGTATTTTTTTACATGTTAATAAAATAATTTTTCATTTTTTCTTATTTTCTTCTCCTTATTTGATTGTATTTAAGTTGTTACTTCTATTTAGTGTAAATGTCTTTACTTTGTGAAAATTTTATGGCTCTTTTTTAACCTATTTTTTGTTATTCCTTTTTTGTATTGTAACTATTTTTTTGCCCAAATAAATAAACAATTTAAATTTTCAGTGTACCAATGGGCACCTGATGTGTGCCCCATGTTTCACTCACCTGTTGGCCGACGCCCGCCTCAGAGACGAGGCAGCCACGTGCCCCAACTGTCGGGTGGAAATATCCAAATCCTCAGCGTCCAGGAATCTGGCGGTGGAGAAAACGGTGTCAGAGCTGCCTTTGGAGTGTAAATACTGCTCGAAAGTGTTCCCGAGGCATTCGCTTGAGCATCACGAGGATAAAACTTGTGAAGAAAGGTAAGATATCTTAATTAAATATGTATTTTGTAATATTCAAAAACCAAATTCGATTTATTTTATTTGAATCGTATTATATGTAACAGTATCCTACGAACATTGGTAGCAAAGCTTACCTCATATATTTCCTGAAAAAAAGGATGTAAATGTTTCTTCTACTATATTTTTTCCAATCTTAGTGTTTTACTCAATAAGTCAAATGTATTTATTTATATTCTGTTTAAGACTATTTCTTATTATTTATGTCATATTTTCCAAGTAAAACTAAATAGCTATATGGTAATATCAACCCTTAAGAAAAATTAGGTATGCAATAAGTCCCCAACCCCAAAATTCCAAACCCGATCCTCACCTCCTCTGATTCCCTTTAATCTTTCCCAGGCAGTACAAGTTCAGTCAGATAGTGGTAGGAAGCAAGCGAGAGAGTCACTCCTCGTTCGACGGTTTGTTTCGCATCATATCGAATGTGTACTGGCTGGTTATGTCGACGGTGAGGAGGCAGTACCTCATCTCGGATATCAGTGAGGGTCCGTTGAAAAGGAGACGTTATAGAAGGTCGGTTCTACTAACATAGCGTAGCGCTTTTAATGGTGCGAGGCAGGCCGTCTGGGACGCAGGTTTATTGTAAGGAAATTTGGAGTTCGTAGGATTAACGACTAATAATTATTATTGTTAAAGTTACTGGTGAAAGCTTGGGCGAAGCAAACTTAAATATTGAATACGGAAACATAACTTAATCTAAAATCCATTATAATTATCATTGATTTCCCCTTTGATTGCAATACGAACATTTTGACTAGTAATTGTACCGAGTGCCGTTATGTTAAGTAAAAATATTCGAACTTATCTTAGTAGAGCAAAGTGATAGTGGAATGGGTTTAGGCTCAAAATTACCAGGTTAAGTAAAACGGTCATTAGCTTACTAACACATTCGTGTTTGTGGTTTGTGTTAACAAGGATTCACTGGTATATATATTTGGGACATTAAATATATACAAGCAGAATAATATGGAACAAATAAATACGGAACTTATCATAATTTCCCAAACGTATCAATTTGCTGAAAGAAATGGTAAAAGATATAAGACAACAAGATGCAAGAGTTCTCTGACTTAAATAGGCGAGAACGATAATAGGCATACTTATCTCTAATAAATAAAGGAAAGAAAATTATCGACACAGGCGGGAATCGAACCCGCGACCTTCGGGTATACGCCCCCGTCGCTCTGCCATTGAGCTACCGTGTCAATGGCTGCCAGCGCGAAATTCTTCTATCCTTTATCAAGCCAAGCCAAGGCGGCGAGCGCGCACCGTATGTGTATATTACACGAACCATTTGGAGCGACTTTTTACACCATCATAACTCAAAATCTAATCAACATAAACCAACCAAATTTGGCTCATTTGTTGATATCAAGGATACAAACTAGTAGCCCAATTTCCATAAATACATAACAAAGGGTTATTAAGATATAAACGTCCAAAAATCGCGATTTTTTTAGTGACTCACTGACATATAGATCAAAAACCTAACCCACTTCCAGATATCCCAGGAAGTTGAAATTTGGCATCCAGGTCGGTGATCAAATATTAACAAAGGAAAAAATCTGAAAACGGAGAATTTTTAAGATTTTTCAATATTTCCCTCACAAGAACATTTTGTATAGAAACGTCTACGTACAGGTTATATCTATATATAGGCTATATATAGTAGATACGACGGACAGGCTTATATTGCGCTCTCTAGAGTTAAAGCACTCGACGGAGTACATCTCATTAACCTCGATCCCAGTCAAATTAAGGGACAAGAAAGCTCCATAATAGGATATAATCGCCTTCGAACAATATACCGCCCTGACTTGCCGCATTTAAACATAAACAGAAAACGAGTAAAAAAAGTTACAGATACTGAATAGGCGATGCGTCTAAATATTTCTAATATCCAAGACGGTGAAGATCATTTTTCAAAAAATAAAATCAAACGCAGAAAAATAATACCAACTTATTTCTTAACAAAAAGTAATGATATCCCACCAAAAACATTTTAAATGTAAAAAATGTTAGCAAAGCAAATACAATACAAAAATTTATAATATGTTAACTAAAAGACTTCGCAGACAAAAGGATTGATATCTGAATGGTTGCCAAGCACTGCAGATAATCCTGAAATACAAAGTAGATAACAAGTTAAATTAAAGTTTTGATTTAATTTGGCTAGTTTTCACCACAAAATCAAATTAAAATGTACCTAGCAGATAAGTTGATTATCATGATAACTCGTATGTGGAAACGAGCCAAGTTAAATCAAAACTTTAATTTAACTTGTTATCTACTTTGTATTTCAGGATTATCTGCAGTGCTTGGCAACCATTCAGATATCAATCCTTTTGTCTGCGAAGTCTTTTAGTTAACATATTATAAATTTTTGTATTGTATTTGCTTGGCTAACATTTTTTACATTTAAAATGTTTTTGGTGTTTCTTTTACACGTTTAAGTAGCGACGGGGGCGTATACCCGAAGGTCGCGGGTTCGATTCCCGCCTGTGTCGATAATTTTCTTTCCTTTATTTATTAGTAATAATCCCCACATGAGGTTTTCATGAACAAAAAGATTTAAATCATACTTATCTCTTTTACATACATACATACATTTCTGATATATGACTAAAAAGCGCCAATATTATTATTGTTTTGTTCTATACAATTTCAAAATGTCAAAATCCGAATATTCGTGCGAGGGAGATAGAAATAAATGTTAATATGGGTAGAAGAGATACGTATGCTAACTACCGTTCTCGACGTGAACAGTAGACCTTCTGGACCGGGAGGATCTTTAGGGAACCCTTTAGTCCAGCCAGCAGTGGAAGTCATGCATCGATATAATTCACCAATTGATTGACACTCGATTACTACAACTAATATTGTTTTCGCTCATAGACATGTTTAACTAGATAGCATATTTAAATAGATTATTGAAGCAAATATGTAAATATTCAACATACTAACTAATATGAAAAGCCAGAAAATAACTAAATGGCTTTTGGGAATTTACACAAGCGTTAATTTTCTTTGTTAGATAAGCTATTGGAATGTACTATAAATTACAACGTTCTTATCGTTTGGTAAATACGTGAAGGAAAATAAATTACAATTATTATTATTATGCAAACAACTTGCTCAGCTACCTGAACTCACGCCATTATTCCAAAAAAAATATTGCAGAACTTAATTTTCTCAGACGGTTTTGAAAATTACAACATTACAACGGAAACGCGGTGAAGAAAGTGTGAAGGTGATGGTTTTCTACTGCTTCCTCCAAAAAATATTTTAAATCCTTATAATCCCAGTTTCCTTTTGCGGAACCCATGGGAAAATATGGATAGCGTTCCGAAACTAAACAGCAATTATATCAATTCTACTTTCCATAGCAATCGACAACTACCCTCGATATTTAATCTCTATGAGAATGATGTTTTCTGGATCTTCTGACTATCATTCTTATCGTTTATACCATATCTCTCCGAAGGGACGGCAGAGGTACTTACATAATATTTAGAACTATTAGTAAATAATCCTAAACATAATGTGTTTTTTTTTACTCAATAGACAGAGCCTTTACGAAGTCCATCACCACTTTGTACGAATACATTGTCAGATGACTAAGTACAACTCAGTAATGTAAGTTACGATGTGTTTTTTTACCGTTAAAAAACTTGATAATCATACTTTGGTAAAGATACATTGTTGGAAGACCGAATAATGTTTTGAACTTAGGCCTCGCTACATCAGAGGCTTCTTTTTTTCATTAAGCTGTTAGGGTTATCTCTTATAAATCTAAAACGCCGGCTGCATGCGCGAAAATGTGTCAAGTTCCGCGAGCCAGAGCGCGGAACAAGCGATAGTAAATCATGCTCGTTTGGCAACGCCATGCAGCGAGTACTATGTGATTCGCAATCGATAAACATTCTTGAATTGCATTGTTATCTGTGTACTATAGCAGTCATGAATTATTGTCCTTAATCTGACTTTACAGGCAGCATGGTTAGTAATCACTTAAATATGTCAGAAAATACTGCTGGTTTAACCAGTGCAGCCTTAAAAATACACTGTTATGATTTTATATTTATTTGCTAAATAAAACATTTATTTCTTTCTTCTTCCTTCTATAATGACTCTCCAGCCATATTGCTTATAACTCAGTTATAAATCCCCAAAAGTAAGTCACCTCGCCTCTACTCCAGAAAGAAACAGTTTTGAGGTATTCTAAGCCACCAATACATCTCTATTTTGTGGTAATAGGATAGTTTCCACAAAAACCACTCGCGGGAACAAATTGTTCTTAGCCACCATTACCAAATTTTTAAGGGTCATAGGATAGTCACCCGTACGACACTCGCGGGAACAAATCATTTATTATTCTTATTAGCCACCATTACACTCAATTTTTGGGGTCATAAGATAGTCGTCCGTAAAACCATCCTAATTTAGTCTAGGTTTAGTGGTCTACTGCCCGTGCTGGTGGCCCGGGACAAACAGCATGCGGACGCGATGAAACAGCTGCTGCATATTGTCTATATGGACACTTAGAAAATCCTAAAACTAATTCGCCATAAATGTTTAAATGGTCTTTTAAGCCGCCAAAACTCCATTTTTTTGCTGTCACAGAATAGTCGCCCGTACGAAACTCGCGAGAGCCAAATCGGTATGCAAAGTTTTACTAAAGTGATGCTGGTTACAAAACCATTTCGAGATATTATGGTTTTAAACAATATTTTCTTGGAATTAAATGAAATAAAGCTAAGATGACCTTAATTTTATCAAACAACTGTAACAGTGTTTGACCTTCAACGTCATCTCAAAGACATTCGTTTTTGCAGTTTATTGATATAATACTGAAAATCATAGGTTTATTTAATATAATATCCTAATAATATCATTTGAGATCACAAATTCGCATTTCGCTTTATTTGCATGTCGTTACGTGATTTTATCAATCGATGACGTCATTAAGAACAAAAATTGAACAATCTTTAAAAAATCATAACTTTGCAATTAATCATTTTAAATGAAAAATCTTCAAATTAGTCTTTAATTTTCGTGTTTACTATCAAATAAAAATATTTAATAAATCCCATAAAAATACTTTGCATACCGAATTCTTTAGTGGTTTTCTCAGCCACCGTTACATCCCTTTTTGGGGTCATAAAACAGTCGCTCGAACGTCACTCGCAGGAACTATTGCTTTAGTATCTTCCGACCCATCTATATTCCCCTTTTTATCGTCCTAGAATAGTTTTCCATAACAGCATTCTTCATTTCCGTGGCACAGAATCACAGGCTGCACGTACTCGGTGCTGGGGTGCGGCTGGCGCGGGCCGCAGCACGAGCGCGCGCCGCACGAGGCGAGCTGCCCCGCGCCCGCGCGCTCGGCCGCCGACCTGCTGCCCGTGCTGGCGGCGCGGGACAAACAGCACGCGGACGCGCTTAAACAGTTGCTGCATATCGTGGATTTGTTGTCGTATGAGAAGATTACGTTTAATGGTAAGCGGTAGCCCGAATAAAGTATGTGTATATAACAACAGTATAGTTAAGTGCTGTGTAGTGTCGGCTTAGAATAGCACTATCCCATTTCTTTCGGTGGGTGTACGTAAGAGGCGACTTACGGTATTGGGGCTATAAGGGATTTTTGGGCGATGTGGTTGGAGTCTCATCACCAACAACCTTTATTTTACCATCTTTTCTCCACTAAACTTTCCAAAAGTGGCTGAGGAATTTTTAATCCCTTAACTCTGGATACCCCTTCTAGGGATTTATAGCCGTGAGTATATGTATAATTAAGAATATCTATGGCACATATAAATGACACCCAAGTCCTTAGACTTAACACATTATTTTATATTCGTCATACAAATAAATTTTACATGCATGGATTCTGGTAATTATGTTGGAGTGAAATGATGAATTTATGATGCAATCGCATAATTAATAGTTCGGATTGATTTGTAAGACTGAGTTCAGTTGTGGCGGTTAGGCCTATGTTCAGTTGTAGGCGAATTTATTGGCTTATGAT
>OY755189.1:15002430-15046767 GCA_963576735.1 Bedellia somnulentella | reverse complement strand
GTTAATTTGCGATCGCTTTCTATATTTAGGAGGGTTCATATTTTATTTAAATATATCACAATCGAAGTTGAAATTTAGCTTTAACAGTGCTTTTGGGGACTGATATTAAACCAATTTAATTGCGTTTGTAATAAGCTGCGTAGTGTCGGCTTAGAATAGCACTTACCCATTTTTGTCGTGTATTTAATATGAGCTGACTAAGTGTATTGCCTTGGGACTTTTTAAGCTGTTGTTGGTCAAATTTTTTTTACTAACTTAACTTTTAAGAGTGATTTTGAAGCTAGGTTTTCAGTGTTATGAGGAGTCTAGGTAATAAACATAACATAACATAAACGTTCACGCCGAATATCCTCGAAGGGGTTGGCAGAGGTACTAATACTTCTAAACAGCACGTGACTTTGTCACCTGGTGTTCAGAGGACCCACGTTTTGCATGGACAGTGTACTCACGTGATAGGGGGCAGGCCTATCGCCGTTTTGTACGAATACACTGTCACATGACTAAGTACAACTCAGCCATCTGGGTCTAGGTTATATTTTAGGTTAATTGCAAATAGTGGCGTATCTGGTTTTCTTAAGAGTGTCGTGGTAACATTTATACTGTTATTATTCTATTTCTTGTTCTCTTACTATCCTTCTAACTTTTGTGTATGTTGTGTATCATTGTGGACTGTAATATATGTGAATTTACAAGTGAGTTAAGACTTATTATTTATCTTACATCAACCACAAACTATACGAACTATACATACATACATACATATACTCACGGCTGTAAATCCCTAGAAGGGGCAGCCAGAGTTAAGTAATTTGAAATTCCTCAGCCACTTTTGGAAATGTAAGTGGAAAAAAGATGTTAAAAATAAAGGTTGTTGGTGATGGGTCTCCAACCGCATCGCCCAAACTTCCCGTAAAAGCCCCAATACCGTTAGTCGCCTCTTACGTTCACCCATCGGTAGAAACGGGGTAGTGCTATTCTAAGCCGACACTACAAGGCAACTAAAATAACTATATTCAAATTACCATCGCTCCGCATCGCTAGATATTTTGTAGAGAGAGGAAGACGAAAGAAAATGAAAATTTACTTTTCTTATTACTATACGAACTTCCGAAACGCTGGCTACCCTATTTAGAAATTAAAGCCGAGATATTGCTTGATTATTCTAGAACTTATATCAACTAACTACTCGATAATGAAACAAGGCTGTCTGAAATTGATAAAATGTGTTGAAATATATTGTGTGATAGCTTTTATGATTAAAAGCGGAGTTTATAGCTGTTCTTGGCAGACCAATTAAAACACTATTGGTTCGTATAAAGTTTGCTCCGCTGTGGTAATAAACATACATAAAATACATACATAATAATATTATTATATTGCATAATAAGCAATACAAAGAGTGTTTGCTGGGTAGTGCCGGCTTAGAATAGCACTACCCCATTTCTTCCGGTGGGTGTACGTAAGAGGCGACTAACGGTATTGGGGCCTTTAGGGATTTTTGGGCGATGCGGTTGGAGACCCATCACCAACAACCTTTATTTTTACCATCTTTTCCCCGCTCAACTTCCTAAAGTAGCTGAGGAATTTATAATTCCTTAGCTCTGGCTACCCCTTCTAGGGAAATATAGCCGTGAGTATATGTATGTATGTATGTCAATCACAAAGAGTGTATTTTTCTGTTTCTTTTGAATTTATAGGTAGGAAAACAGAAAAGAAAGAAAGAAAAACCTTTATTCGCCATTTGTAGGCACAAGAAGAACAAGTAACGTAATACAAAAAATAATCATAATCATAATCATAATCATAATCATTTATTCATTGCTTCATGTGGTATATCAACAGAGATGGTACAAAAAAGGAGTAGCCGTAACATGAGCCCTGCAAGGGCACTGCAATGGTAGCAAGCAGTTCAGCTGCCTTAAAATAATTTTACAATTTAAAAAACAACTTTCTAAAACCTACTAATTAAACTATAAAAAGAATAAAATTTTAACACAATATTAAAACATGTCAGAATTTTTCAATCATGCAAATTCAAAACTTAAAATTTAACTTGAAACATAAAATTGGAATCTTAAAACTAATTACATAAGGACTTTATTGTCTAGGAACTCTCTTGTACTATAAAAACAATTTGTAATGAGGTAACCTTTTAGATTTTTAATAAAAACATTATCTGACTCTAAATTTTTAAGGTGAGATGGTAATTTGTTGTAAATTTTTATTGCCATGTGATGTGTGTTCGAACTGACTAGGTGTAGGGTTGTAGACGGTAATTCTAATCTATTCTGATGGCGCAGGTTACGAGGTTGGATATAGAAATCTTTGGCTTGCGGAAATAAATCTTTGTGCATTCTAACAAATTTACACATCTCAAGAATATAAAGAGAAGGTAAAGTTAATATTTCCTGCTTGATAAAATGAGGCCTGCAACTTTCCCTCTGTCTGATATTCACTAAAATTCTTATGCATTTCTTCTGCATTACAAATAAATTATGTATGTCTGTACTGTTTCCCCACAAAATGATGCCGTAGCTTAACCATGAGTTTGCATATGCGTAGTATACACTTTTTGCAGTTTTTAAATCAGTCGATATTTTTAATTCATATAAAGCATACGTGAATTTTGACAATTTTGAAGTAATTTTAGCGACATGTTCTTTCCAAGATAGGGAAGTATCCATTTCAATGCCGAGGATTTTGCATGAATTGAATGATTTTAATTTATAGTTTTCAAAAGCTATGTCAGAAGTATTTAGAGGGCGTTTTTGATGCGGTCTAAACTGCATTAGTTTAGTTTTGGAAACATTTAACTCTAGATTATTATCATTTAGCCAATTAGTTAGACATGAGAGTGTATTTTGTACTTTTTGATTCAGATCGTTATGGTCTTTAACAGAAAAAATCAAATTAATGTCATCGGCATATATAATACTGTCGGTGGTTACAGGTATATTTAGCGGTAAGTCATTGATGTACAATAAAAATAATATACATCCTAAAACGCTTCCTTGTGGAATAGAATAATTGGATGTTAATTTATTAGATCGCACTCTGGATAGAGTATTTTCCTCTTCATTAAAATATTCTATTTCTACTGATTGGAGACGATTTTTTAAGTATGAGAGAAACCATTGGTATGCTGGCCCACGTACACCAATATCATGAAGTTTTTTCAGCAGTTTTGGATGAAAAACTTTATTATATGCTTTGCTCATATCGAGCATTAAAGCAACAGCGTGTTTGCGATTATTAATTATATTTAAGATTTTGCCTGTTAGAGCATATAATGCAAATGTGGTTGACCTATTTTTTCTAAGCCCAAACTGATTGTTACTTAAGATATTATATTTGTCACAGAATTTTATTAGTCTATTTGACATTGCTGTTTCAATAACCTTAGAGAATGAAGATAGCATCGCTATCGGTCTATAATGGTGAGGCTCATCTGTTTTATTTGTTTTAGGTATAGGTTTTGTTATTGTTTCCTTAAGTAGGTCGGGGAATTTAGCTTCAGCAAATGATTGGTTAATCAGCTTAGTAAGCGGTTCAGATAATTCATCTTTACAAAATTTTACGAGAAGTGGGGGGAATTCATCGCTACCAAAACTTACTTTATTTTTTAGTGACTTTATAATATTTCTTACTTCAGAAGAGTTAGTTGGGCTTAGATACATAGAGCTAACATTGCTTGGGCATGACTTAACTGAGGGTTGAGCCGTTTTTGGTATTTTATCTGCAATTAATACTTTCTCTTTACTATTATCTGGGTTACCTAATGATGTGAAATATTTGTTCATCACATTTGATATTTTTTGGGGGTCTTCTATTGTTTCATTATTAATTTTAAGTAGCATGTTTTTTCTTTCACGTTTGGTTTTTTTATTAGTTTTTTCTTTCACTATATCCCACATGCACTTGTTTTTGTTTTGAGCTTTATTCATTTTTTGTATGAATTGTTTTTGTTTAGAGGCTCTCACTACGTTTTTTAAATATTTTCCATATTTTTTATGGTGGTCGTGAATAATCTTACTATTGGTATGCAACGTTAATATTTTTAAGTATCTTTTGTTTCGACAAGATATTTTAATGCCATTTGTTAGCCATGACTTCTTATTTTGGTTTATTTTGACTTTACATATTATTCTAGCTATTGTTTTATTCAAAATTTCAGTTAATATATTGTTAAATATTTCGTAATTATTGTCTATATTGTTGTAAGATTTTAACTGTTTGTCCCAATCAATTTTTTGAAGTTCGTTTTTGAAACGGGTCATATTTTGTATAGTGAAACTTCGTTTTTCCGTAATAAAGTATTTTTTAGATGTTTGGCTTGGCTGTTTCATACTCACAAATACACCTTTGTGGTCAGATAGCCCTAATTCTCTAACTTCAATATGGTTAACTTTAGATATATCAAAGTTTGTGAAAATCATGTCTAAGCAAGAAGCGCATGTTTTAGAAATTCTTGTGTGTTCTTTTACTTTTTGTTCAAAATTACATGTTTTGAATAGATTTATCATTTCAAGACATAGTTTTTTTTTACTCATGAAATCTACATTTAAATCACCCCCTATAATGATATGTTTTTTACTATATTTAACTTTAATAAGGTTTAATAGATTAATTAGCTGATTAGTGACTGTGTTCACTTCTCTCTTGCTATTTGGCCAGTATAAAACAATAATAATCAAGTTATATCTACTTATGGAAATGGCACTAATTTCTAGTATATATTCTATTGAGAGTTCTATAATATCTTCACATTCTATATATTCTATACACTCCTTAACAAAAATGCCTACACCGCCGCCCTCGCGACTTTTTCTACAAAAGCAACTGGCTAAATTGTACCCTTCTATATTAAGAAGTTCACTTTTTTTATCTGTAATCCAAGTTTCTGTAAAACAAAGTATCGACAGGTTAAAGTCATCAGCAATGTTCTCTACTAAATGAAGTTTGTTTTTTAAACTTTGTACATTTTGAAATAAAATTGTTAGATTATTAATGACGAAAGGAACAATTGTTTTTACGTTTATCGTTTTCTTGCTGAGGTGGGTGAAAAGGTTGATTTCTTGAGGACTTCGGTTCTATTTCGTTAAGACGTCGATCGCGCAGTGTTAGCTGTTGCGTATCTGTCGGGTTTACAAATTCGTCTCGTGGTTGGAAGCTTCGGTTAGGGGGTCGCGCATCTCGTTGTATTGTTGACCTTCTTTTAATAATTTTCAGCTTTCTTTCTTCAAGTTGTTTATCATCCAATAACTTGGCTAACCACAAACCAGTTCCTCGGAATAATTTCGAAAAAATCATAAGCTGTCTAGCTAATCTTTTGCTCAGGAATTCAATTTTCAGAGGGCGTTTGGTGCCAAACTTTCCTATACGCTGCATTTCTTCTATATATCCCGTAACGTCTATTCCTGTTATATCGTAAAACATGTTCACCACTCTTTCATGGAGTTGAAAGTCAGTTTCATTTGTATATTCCCACAGGCCATAGACGACAATATACCTATCATTTTCAGTTTTCAAAGCTCTAGACTGGGTGAACCCTTGTTCATCCTTGACTAATGACGAGGTTGTAGGCTTGTTCGATTTTTGTGGGTCCTCAACTGGTTCTTTTGAGGTAACTATGCCCTTAAGGTGTTGTGAATCTTTGAGCTGGTTATTTTCCCGTTCTAAAATGGTTATGCGTTCAAGGTTTTGTTTAGTAATCGATTTCAGTTGCGTTATTTCAGATTCCAAGGCGTCACATCTCAAATTTACGTTAGCAAAACTGGATTGTAGGGATTTTAGTGTTTCGTTGAGGACGTTATCACGATCTTCCTGTTTTTTTATCATCGTATCCATCTGCAACCTTATTGCTCGTAGTTCGCTTAACATATCACTATTATGCTCACCATTTTCCAGTAGTGTGTCACCTAAGATGCTTTGGTCCGATTCTCGACTTATGCTTGAGGCTATGGAGTGGCCTCTTACCGGTGTACTATCGTTTTTCTTCCGTTTAGTAATATTCAAACAATCAGGGCATTGCCAAGAACAATCATAATATTGCGAGTCTTCTATGAATTTCTTTTTTGTTATTCCAAGACATTCGTTGTGGTATATGCTCTTACATGAACAACATTTTATACGTTCTCCTACATTTATATGTGCTTGGCAAGCACAGCAAATTTTACTCATTTTGATACTAGCGCCTCACTTGTCTTGAGAAAATGTTTTGTTGGTATTTCACTATTTATTTAAGTACACTGCAACTTTCGGATAACATTTTTCCACTATAGATACTATGTTTTTCTAACGTTTATCTAATCGAGTGTTAAAACAATCCAATTTGGCACTGCTTTGAGCACTTAATGTTTAACTTATTCACTATTTAATTTCTACTGAAAATTTTTTCAGGAACTTATCACTAGCTTTATCACTAAACTTAATGTCCACTAATATGCACTTCTTATGATGTTGAGAAAAATATATGTCATCGATCGCTTTTCAGGGATATGATTTTTTGAAAATTTTCTATTTTTTCCAAAAACACTTAAAAATCAATATCTCGTCGAATTTTTATCCGATTTTGATGCTCTAAACGGTCTTATTCTTCTTTTTGTAGTGGCTAGCTGGGGAGATCTTCAAATTTGAGTACACTACTTTGGATCCGATTTTTGGGTCACTTCCGGTTTATGGTTTTTGGCTCCCAGAAGATCCAATTTTTACGTCTACTTCTTTATTTTGACCTCAAAAGATGCGCAACACCGCGGCGCACTAGAACACACTTTAAAAAAGTATGCTTAAGGCGATAAATCTGGAGTTATGATTTTTTGAAGAAATTTTGATTTTCAAAAATGAAAGTTTTTTCGTAATATCTTCTTTATTTGGATCGTCTCCTTCACACACTTTATACCAAAATGTAGGCACTGAATTTAGACTTTTTTTAACACCAAAAAATCAAATCTAACACTACGTTTACTATAAGAAATTGAATATTTAAGCTAAAACTTTTCGCGGAGCGCGCGCGCGTGGCGATTAACTTTACTACTTTCGCCGTTTTGTACGAATGCACTCAATAATTTACAACTTAATCTTAACAACATTTAAAATAACATACATACATACATACATATTCTCACGCCGTTAGTTCCCATTGGGGTAGGCAGAGACTATCGATCGCCACTTTGTACGATCCTGGCAAACCTCTCTAGCTTCATTCACATCCATCAATCTTTTCATACATGCTCTTTTATTCTTCGTACTTCGGACACCTGCCTTTTTGAGCACATTTTCTATTTGATCTAAATGTGTCCTCCGAGGTCGTCCTCTACTAACATTACCTTCCACATTGGCTCTATAGATCTCTTTCACCACTTTACTGTCATCCATCCTCTCTACATTCCAAACCATCCATCTCAACATTCCTTTTTCTATCTTCCTTACAATATCATCTTTTACACCACACCTTTCACGAATCACATCATTCCTCACACGATCACATAACCTTACATTACAGACTTTTCTGAGGGATCTCATTTCTACTTCATTCACTCTGCTTTCATGCTTCTTCTGCCACACCCAACATTCACTGCCATACATAAGCGTAGGAACGAGGACAGCATCATGCACAGCCATTCGGGCCTTTTCGGACACCGATTGACTAGACATGAGACTATCCAGTGCTCCATTTACCGCATTACCCTTTTTTACTCTTCTTTCAATGTCTTCATCACACTTTTCATCCCTAGTAAACAAACTTCCCAGATATACGAACTCTTTCACTTGTTCCACTTTCTTACCATTGATCTCAATCACGCATTCAGTCATATTCTCTTCTCTCTCGACAACCATAGTTTTTGTTTTATCCACGTTCACTCTCATTCCTTTTCTTTCAAACGACGCACATGCAATATTCATCATCTCTTGTAACTCTTCAACCGACGTCGCAAGTAACACTTGATCATCAGCATATAAGAGGCATTTGATGACGAATCCACCCATTCTCAGTCCATAATCACTTTCACGCAACTCTATCAGACAATCATCCATGAACAAGTTGAAGAGCCACGGAGAAGCTACACATCCCTGTCGGACACCCCTAGAGATACCGAACCAGTCTGTGTTTTCCCCGATTATTCTTACACATGCACAAGAATCCTCATAGAGTGATACCAATGCACGTATAAGTTGGCTCCCCAAGCTGAACTTGGATAACACTTCCCACAAATACTTCCTTACCACCCTATCATACGCCTTCTCTAAATCTATGAAGGAGCAATACACCTTTCGATTCTTGGCTAAGAACTTTTCAGAGATGCTCCTTAAAGAAAAGATTTGATCCATACATCCCATTCCCTTTCTAAATCCTGCTTGCACATCCCAAATTTTGTCATCTGTTTCATTCATCACTCTTTCAATTAATACCTTTGCATATAATTTACCGACAACACTGAGTAGGCTGATTCCGCGGCAGTTTTTAGCTTCCTGGTGTGACCCTTTTCCTTTATATAAGGGCACAATTACTGCCCTGCACCAATCTCGTGGTACTTTACCACTCGACCAACACTTCTGAAAAAGGAAGTGCAGCCAGGAAGCCACCAACCCTTTACCAGCGCTCAGCATTTCGATACTTATCCTATCATACCCTGCCGCTTTCCCTACTTTCATACTTTTCAATGCTTTCATTACTTCTTCCATACTAATCTCACTGTCACTACTGTCACCCAATGCCTCATTCCAGTCAACATTGCTGCCAATTGGCGAAGAAATAGGTGAATCCTCTTTTTCAAAGAGTCCCTCAAAATAGTTCTTCCATACTCGTCTTATGCTACTTTCATCCGTCGCCAATTCACCCCGTTCATCTCTCACAACATTCACTCTCGTGTTTTGGGAAACTCCCTTTTCTTTCCGGATATATTTCCAGAACAACTTTTGGTTATTCCGGAAATTATCAGAGAGTTTCCTCTCACACCATTCTATCAGATCACGCTTTTTCTTTACTATTTTCTTCTTAACCTCATTCTTAACTCTCTTATATTCATTTTCACTATTCTTCACTACATCATCTGTTACTCTCGCATCCATTCGTTTACTAGCTTTAATCGCTAGTAAATCTAACCGAGCTTTCTTCTTATCTCCAACTGCCTCTTTCACATCTTTATCCCACCAACTTGTTGGTGGTCTATTTGTTCTTTTACTCAATCCACATATTTCCGTCGCACATTCAACCATTGACGATTTGAGCACATTCCATACTTTTTCTATTTCCAATTCATCCTTCATCTCCACGCAACTTAGCCTGTCGTCCAATTTCTTCATATATTCATCTCTAATATTTTCATCCTCTTCCAATTTCTCCACTTTTACTCTCGCAAATTCATTTGTAGACACTTTGGTCCTGTGACGCCAACGCTTGCACAGTCCCCTCAATCGTGAAAACACGAGGAAGTGATCTGTGCCAACGTTAATGCACCTATAGACTCTGGTGTCAACAACCTTTGCTCTTAGCCTTTCATCTACTATCACAAAATCTATCATACTTCTCTCGCTTCCCCTCTGTCTAGTATACATATGGATATCTTTGTGTTCAAACAACGTGTTTGTAACACAAAGATTCCTCCCCAAACATACATCAATTACTTTCTCTCCATTCTCGTTCACTCTTTTATCACCAAACTTTCCTAAAACTCTTTCGCAACCGTTGCGTGATACCCCAACCCAACCATTAAAATCTCCTAACATAACAATTCTCTCATTCTGATCACACCCATTCGCAACATCGTCTAACAAATTCCAAAACTCCTCCCTCTCGGATAGTGATTTGGACATGTCCGGAGCATACACGCAAATTATGCGCATCCGGACCAGCCCTACTTTCACCTTTATCCATAGGAGCCTTGGACTCAAACATGCATAATCTTTCATGCACTTAGCCATCCTTTCAGATATAAGAAGTCCCACGCCTTGGCAAGCTCTGTCACTCTCGGCAACTCCCGACCAGATAGCTGTAAATGGGCCAAGTTGTGAAACCTCCTTTTCCTTGCGCTTCGTTTCATTTACACACGGAAAATCTAGGTTTCTTTCTTCCATAATCAAACATACTTCATCTAGTTTTTCATGCATCCCTCCACACACATTCATCGTACCAAAGCGGGTCTCTTCAGCCCACTTTTCGCCCCGCGAGGAACCACGGCGTGATAGGTGGCGAGCCACATCGCCGCCATCGTGTTTTATTTTTGTTTGGAAACACATTTGGACCCCATGAAAAGCAAGGAAAATAAACTGTCCGCCTAGCCAGAGCCCCGCTTGACTAGGTAAGGTTATTTAGTACCCGGAGTGCACCAAGCTCCGGGACGGCGGCACGCTAGCGACCAGGCTCACCCCTGGCCACGCATCCCTCGGCACGGCAGACCTTGGATTGGTGTAAGGGCGAAGATGGAAAAGCCCTGTTCCCTTAGTCGACTCCTACGAAACACCCACGGGACGAGATGGGGTAGTGCTATTCTATGCCGACACTACACAGCACTAATTTAAAATAAATTAGTTAAAAAATAAAAAAATAATAAAAAACAAAAAAGAGAATCAATAAAAAACATACAAAAATTTGTCACTGTCACTGTGCACTTCCCGTGCCACCCGAACAGCGAATTGGTGCTGTCTCAGCATTTTCTGTGAGCTTTTGACTCACAGAACTGATTTTCAGACTACACCATGGCAGAGTGACATCAAAGGCATCTCACAAAACAGAAATGGCAGTATTACCTTAATAAACAATTACAAAATAATAATAAAACAATAATATATATGCATATATATATACACATTTATACATCGATCTCACAATATATATCCATACTATTCACTAAATACATATCTATAATTCCAACGAGTATATATACAAAAAATATAAATTGCTATATCAAATAAACGAAGCTTGTTTTCGAGAAAAATAAAATACATATTTAAATTGGAGAACTAATTATACTGTAAATAATGCTAGTAATTAAAAACATAACATAATGCTGTGTAGTGTTGTCTTAAAATAACAATACCATTTATTCCAGTGGGTGTTCGTAAGAGGCGGCTAAGGGTATTGGGGCTTTTTAAGTGATTTTTGGGCGATGCGGTTGGAGACTGAACCTCAACATCCTTGTTTTCACAATCTTTTCCCAACTTAATTTGCATAAGAGTTCTGAGACAAAAATTTGACATAAAATGACAAACATCTTAGTTTATGTCGCTGTCACGCCGCTCATGCTCGCACATGTGACGGCGCTGCGATGTCAAAGGCGAGTCACTAGCGCTCTCACATCTCAGATGCCTCATGCTCGGGCGTGCGAGAAACGGTCAAATATGGCGGCCAATTCGCCCTTGCACGGTGACATGGCCATATCTCAGAGGCTCTCACATGCCTCATGCTACCCCGGCTGGTTACTACCCTACTCTACGCTACAACTCTATAAAATATTTAATTTACAATCTTTTCCCACTCAATTTCCAAACCTTGATTTGAACTTACTTCTTTTACCATTGAGCTACAGCTGTAACTTTGGTCATTTACTTTCTACTTTAGTTATGTATTTATGTATTCACTTCAAATATTTTGTATTGATTTTGCAAATAGTTTTGTAGGGTTTGTATCTTTGTTTACTTAGCACTTCGAGCGCTACATTAAAAGGTTTTGCATACAAAGTATCTTTAAATTAGTACAATAAAGTTATTACAGTGGGTAGAACAATGCTTATCGTTCAGACAATGAGGTTTGTCTTTTCTTAAGTCATACGTGTGGTAAATTTATCACGGTTGTTAACGGTGAGGGAAAACATCGTGAGGGAACCCATATGGCTGAGTTGTAGTCATGTGATAGTGTATTCTTACAAAACAGTGATAAAGGGCTTATTCTATTACACTTTGTCGTTTCTGAATTCAGACGTCCTTCGAAGTTACTGCCGCAGACGCTTGTTATTCCACTACACAAATTTGTCTACTTTTCAGAAGCCTAGCGTTCTGAACGTTATTCCACTAGTCTGATTCAGATTCTGTGGCTCTCAGACGTCTTCATTCAGACAAATGGAATAAGCTCTTAAGCCTGCCCCGATCACGTGAATACACTGTCTTGGGATATCGTGGGTCCTCTGAACACCAGGTGACCATGTGCCAATTATGACAAGCTTTCTTATACATATTCATCTTAATATATAACAAATTATGCTTTTAGGATATAAAGTATATTCACTTTATGCCAATTTGAAAATCCTTTGATATTTTGTTTTCAGCGCTATTCAGCTAAAAGAGCTGGTAAACTTTGTTAGGTTATATACTCATCTATTATTTTGAATATCAGGTTGTTACAACACTGACAATGAAATTTATTAATGTTACATGCTTAGTTTAGATCTTATATTCGCAAATACTGAGTAAATAAGAGTATTTGACATTTACGAAATTACGTTATTTATCAAACGTTATTTTGGAAATAACAAATGTATCAAATGTTATTTTGCCGTGTAGTGTCGGCTTAGAATAGCACTACCCCGTTTCTACCGATGGGTGTACGTAAGAGGCGACTAACGGTATTGGGGCTTTTAAGGGATTTTTGGGCGATGCGGCTGGAGACCCATCACCAACAACCTTTACTTTACCATCCTTTCCCCACTCAATTTTCCAAATGTGGCTGAGGA
Organism: Bedellia somnulentella; assembly: GCA_963576735.1. Taxonomy (NCBI): domain Eukaryota; kingdom Metazoa; phylum Arthropoda; class Insecta; order Lepidoptera; family Bedelliidae; genus Bedellia; species Bedellia somnulentella. The sequence goes on along the minus strand of OY755189.1, from coordinate 15,034,102 downwards.
ATTTCTAATTCCTTAGCTCTGGCTACCCTTTCTAGGGATTTATAGCCGTGAGTATATGTATGTATGTTATTTTAGTCTGGGTAACATTTATCGTTTGTCTCAAATATAAAAGTCATGCCGAAAGGGTGAGCTTAGTATAACCCTACCCTATCTTTTTTATGACTGCCGCTGCCTGTAGTTCAAATTCAGACGTTTAATATCACTTTTAAACTCAACTGAAGTCTGCTCAACTTTCACACAGTATATCGCCGAAAAGGTAATGGTAATATGCTCTGTAGTGCCGGCATAGAATAGCACTACCCCATTTCTTCCGGTGGGTAAACGTTGGGCTTTTAAGGTATTTTTGGGCGATGCGGTTGGAGACCCATCACCAAAAACCCTTTCCTTATCCCCATCTCTTCCCCACGCAACTTCCAAAAGTGGCTGAGGAATTTTCAATTCCCTAGCTCTGGCTAGCCCTTCTAGGGATTATCGTGAGCATATGTATGTGTATGTATGTATGTAACATGTTCATATACATAAATAAATTGGTTATGTATCTAAAGGCATCTGGTGTTTAATTCATCATGATTGGTAACGGTAAGAGAAAACTTCATGAGGTAACCCACATGGCTGAGTTATACTAAGTCATGTGACAGTGTATTGGCATAAAACGGCAATGGGCCTGCCCCCTATCACGTGAGAACACTATCCAACAAAACGAGGGTACTCTGAACACCAGATGACAATGACACCGGATATTCAGAACTATTAGTACTTCTGCCAACACAATTGGGATATATACGACTGAACCTTAGAGTTAAGGTGAGTAAAAAAAATAAAAAAAACACATTAGTTCAAGCTCGTCTCAAAACATGAGAACCCGATTTGATAACTAGGTTTCAAAGTAGAAAATATGTGATCTGATTTTTTATGTCTTTCCTAGTTAAAATTAACATAATATAACATAAACATAAACGTTCACACCGAATATCCCCGAAGGGGTTGGCAGAGGTACTAATACTTCTGAACATCACGTGACTTTGTCATCTGGTGTTCAGAGTACCCACGTTTTGCATGGACAGTGTACTCACGTGATAGGGGGCAGGCCTATCGCCGTTTTGTACGAATACACTGTCACATGACTAAGTACAACTCAGCCATGTGGGTTTCCTCACGATGTTTTCCCTCACCGTTAACAACCATGATAAATTAACCACACATATGACTTTAGAAAAGACAAATTGGTGTAGGCCCGACCCAGGATTGGAACTCATGCCCTTCTGTTTTCGGGCGGGTGTTCTACCCACTGGACTATCATGTCGTTATTTTTAAGTCGTTAGTTAAAATTAAAATCTTACTTTATAAGCAAAAAACTAAACAAAAATATATTAGCGCTAAAACTTAAATAAATAAAAAATATTTCTTGCGTTATACAACTTATGGAAAATAACATTAATTATGTTAAAATTATTCATTTGAACAAGACATTGCACTTCCTTTAGTGAAAAGTAAAATATTATAAATATTTTAGGTTTAATAGAACAGAATTATAATAATTACCTACCCCATTTCTCCTGGTGAGTGTACGTAAGAGGCGACTAACGGTATTGGGGCTTTAAGGGGATTTTTGGGCGATGCGGTTGGACACCACCATCTTTTCCCCACTCAACTTTCCAAAGGTGGCTGAGGAATTTCTCATTCCTTAGCTCTGGCTAGGCTACCCCATCTAGGGATTTATAGCCGTGAGTACATGTATGTATGTATGTAATGTAATTATAATAATCATATTAGTTTTACCTACAAGATGTCTAGATTTTATTAGTGCTCTCATCTCAAAAATGTCATACGATAGGTTGTTAATATTTACAGATGTTGAGTACGAGTATCGTCGACAAATAACAGCAATACATGTAGGTTTGCCGTGTAGTGTCGGCTTAGAATAGCACTACCCCGTTTCTACCGATGGGTGTACGTAAGAGGCGACTAACGGTATTGGGGCTTTTAAGGGATTTTTGGGCGATGCGGTTGGAGACCCATCACCAACAACCTTTACTTTTACCATCTTTTCCCTACTCTCATTTCCAAAAGTGGCTGAGGATTTTCTAATTCCTTAGCTCTGGTTACCCCTTCTAGGGATTCATAACCGTGAGTATATGTTATGTTATGTTTATGTTACATATAGGTGGATCAACGGTTTTAATATGGCGGTAATAATTTGTGAATTGTTTGTATTTTGTCACAGTTGTGCCCTTATAAAAATAATAAAATAAAAAAGCCTTTATTTCTACTACTTATGACTTTATGTGTACATGCATAGAACATTATAATGTACTTAAAATTAATTAAGTAAAACATTTTCTCATATCACATGAAATATTTAAAATAATGTACATTCTAATTAATTCAAATAAAAGTTTGCATGCATAATTCATAATATAAATAAAATTCAAAAAATAAAAACATTGATTGATTGATTTCATATAAATAAATTAATTTTTACTTTATTATAATTATGTTTAATTTTATTTAAAAACATTCTTCTGTAGTAGTCGCCTCCACGGCGTAGGCCTCCCCCAATGATCTCCACAAGCTTCTGTCTCTAGCTTTTGTCATCCAGTTCGGTCCACATGTTTGTAGGAAAATGTCTGCCCACCTCTTTCTTTGGCGTCCTTTATTTCTTTTTCCTTCTCGTGGTATCCATTCTGTGACACGCTTTGTCCATCTGGAGTTTTGCATTCGGCAGATATGTCCCGCCCATTTCCATTTCAATTTCTTAATTCTACTTAGTATGTCGCAGATCTTTGTTTTTCTTCTTATATCAATGTTCTTTATTTTGTCTTGTAGTTTGATATTCAGCATACTTCTTTCCATTTTTCTTTGACATATTGCCAGTCTATCTTCGTCTTCTTTCCTTAAGGACCAGCTCTGACATCCATACTGCTGCGGAAATACAATTATATGATTGGCAGAATATGCTAAACAAAACTTCTGTTAATGATATGGTGGCGTTACTCAATACTTATATTTTAGATATTTGCGATAGGCATGCGCCCCTAAGAACGGTATGTATCAAACAAAAACCCATGCCTTGGATTTCAGAAAATACTAAAGTTCTTATTCATTTCAAATAAAGCATTAGAAAAGTACCGATCATCTCACCTCGATAAAGATAAAGAATACTACAAAACTCTGAAGAAACAAGTAGAGATTACATCGGACAGTGAAAAACGGGCATATTTTAAACAAAAGATTAATTCTTGTACTAAAGACTCGAAAAGACTATGGAAGAACCTTAAATCTAACATTCTAGACGATACTATGGATACTGACAAATTGCCCCCTCATCTTAGTGATCCTGATTTGATAAATAATTATTTTTTGACTCTGCCGTGTCCTGATTTTGTACCAGTGTCAGAATTTTCATATTTTGAATCTAATCGATTTGGTAATGCGATATTCAAGTTGAAAACAGAAGTTGAATCTCAGGTTGCAAAGGCTATATTGTCAATTGATTCGGATGCTCAGGGTGTTGATAATATTAGTTTAAATATGATTTTACTTACCTTACCTCATGCACTTTTTTACATAACCTACTTAATAAATTTTTCGATATCTTCTTTAACATTCCCTGAGTGCTGGAAAACGGCTATTATTACCCCTTTTCCGAAAAATCCATCACCAAATAATTTAAAGGATTTAAGACCGATCAGTTTACTACCCTGCTTGTCAAAGGTGCTCGAACGTATCGTTTTTTGGCAGCTGTCAGATTTTTTGGAATTGAATGGTATCTTACTTGCAAAGCAGTCAGGTTTTCGCAAGGGTGTAAGTACTACAACAGCACTGTTAGACGTAATTGACAAGCGGCACAAGATAAAGGCACGGCAACGGTTCTGACTTTGCTCGATTTTTCACGCGCTTTTGATTGTATAAGTCTTCCACTTCTCCTTTCCAAGCTGCGATACTATGGTTTCCACTCTGACACCATAGCCTGGTTTAGAAGTTACCTAACTGACAGGTCACAAATAGTGCGTACTAAATTGGCAAATGGTGCAAATAGTTCTGCAGTTAAACCTGTTTCTAGGGGTGTGCCACAGGGATCGATATTGGGACCGATTTTGTTTGTGTTATATACGGCAGACATTGTTAAACAAATAAAGCATTCACAATTTCATTTGTACGCTGATGATGTTCAAATATATATGCACTTAAATCCTTGCCAAATAAATCCATCTTTAGCAAAAATAAACTCTGACCTTGAAAATATAGCACTTTGGGCATCCCGGATTGCTTTGTTGTTAAACCCTAGTAAGTCTAAGTTTATGGTGCTGGGTTTGAAAAAACAAGTTGCGTCCGTTTTGTCTTCCAAACCTTGTATAACTATAAATGGGACAAAGGTCGAGCAGGTGTCACTGGCCAGAGTTCTTGGCATTCTTGTGGATTCTGGATTACGTTTTGAGGACCACATAATCAATGTTGCAAAGAGTTGTATGTTCCGTATTAAAGTACTCTACAAAATCCGTCACCTGCTCTCCGAGGAAGTGCGTTTATTGCTGTGTGAGGCTCTAATTTTATCTAAATTGAACTATGGCAGCATAGTTCTGGGTCCTTGTCTTTTATCTACATCCAAACGGTTGATTCAAAGAGTACAAAATGCCTGCATAAGATTCTGCTACAAAATACCACCAAGATGTCATATTACTCCTAAATTGAATAGAGAGGGCCTACTTAATATGGATTCTAGGAGGCAACTTCATCTGGCTAGCTTAGTCCACCAAGTCATTAAGTTTAAGCGACCGGAATACTTGTATAGTAAGTTATCCTGGCCATCCTATACATTTAACTCGAGGAGTCTTTATTTAATGACTTTGGTAACACCGTTTCACAAAACTAGGGCTTTTGAGGGAAGCTTCCGCTACCAGGCAACAAAATGCTGGAACAATCTCCCTCCACCCCTTAAATGTCCCATTTCCAAAATCTCTTTCAAAACTCAATTTAAAAAAATATTACTTGATAAGCAAAAATTGTTATGATAGTCGAGGTTTCTCCCAAAAGTCAATTATGAGTAATACTAATAAATTTTTTTTCATTGCATGGTCATATAAATATAGGTTTATTATATTTCAGAAAAACTATTGGTTGTATCGTGTTGGAATAACCCAGCGGTTAATTTAATTTATTTACTATATTTATATGTATATAACTATATTTAATCTATTTTACCATTTCAATAATATCACAAATTAATACTATTTATATTTTCACTATAGCTTACTTACTAAGATATTTCTTGTTGTAACTAATTTATGTTTTTTTATATAATTTAAATATTTGAATCTCAAAAATGTTAAGAACAGTTGTGTCGACAAAGGGAGCGGCAGAATAACAGCGTCTGCATTTTATAGGGCAGGCACTATGCTGAGCCGTACCCTTTTTCAGTTTTCTGCAACTTATTTTGTAAATTTTAAATGTATGTTCGTTTTGTGTCGCAGTTAATAGAAATAAATGTATTTTCATTCATTCATTCCATACATTAAACTTGGCATAATAGCAGTTTCGTATAATTTCCTTTTTGTTTTGATATTTATCTGTTTGTTTTTCATGATTTCTTTGAAACTCCAGTACTTACTCCATGCAATGGCTATGCGTCTCTTAATTTCATTTTCAGTTCGGTTTTTGAAAGCTACCCGCTGCCCCAGGTAGATTTATTCATCCACAAACTCTATATTTCTGCCTTCCACTATAACATCTTCTCTGTTGCCGTTAGTCATTATTTTAGTTTTAGTCGGGTTTCGAGACAGACCTACCTTTTTACTATTTCTTGCCAAATCGTTCAGCATCTGTTGGATGTCTTGTGGGTTTTCCGAGAAAACGACAATGTCGTCTGCAAAGCGTAGGTGACTCAAGTATTCGCCATCAATTTTTAGTCCTCTTTTATCCCATTTCAAGTTACGGAAAATAGACTCCAATACCGCTGAGAAAATTTTTGGTGACATTGGGTCGCCTTGACGGACTCCTTTCCCAATTGGGAGCTCTCTACCTTCTCTTTCTAGTTTAACTCTTGCTGAATTATTGCTATATATGTTATAAAGTAGAGCTATGTATCTTTCTTCAACACCTTGTTGCTTTAGAGATTGCCAGATTTCCCTATAGTTCAATGAATCAAAGGCTTTAGTGAAATCGATGAAACACATGTATAGAGTTCTATTATATTCATTCGTTTTCTCTAACAAAATCTGGCTAACCCTCAACCTTTTTTTTTTTTTTATGAACCCATGGTGTCCCACTGCTGGGCAAAGGTCTCTCCCTGGATTATATTTATTTATTTATTTATTTATTTAACTTAAAAACATAATCTTAACAGGTAAAACCTAATGCGATTACATTTTACTTACCAACTAATTATACTATTTACAAATAATAATAACAATGAGTTGATATCAAAAAATAACAAACTATACATTTTTAAAATAACATAAATATCTGTGTGATGCATTAGTGAAGTCTCCCAGTCTGCACGAGAATATATCCACTTCCTCGGCAATTTGATTGAGAGCTACCAGCGCTCTAGTAAGTGAGCTCTCACTCTGCAGGTTAGTACGAGCCCGCGGTAAGGCTAACAATCTACCGGGCCGTCGTCTCAGCATGTTATTGGGAAGAGATATTTGTAATACATTCAATAGAGTTGGGTTGTGAATGATACCCCTCAGAACAAAAAGTAAATATTGTAACAATGTATAATCCCTTCTTACGGCTAATGAATTGTACCCCACCATACCAAGCACAAACAATGTGGGATACATTAGTGGGTAATAGGGATATACACCATACACTTTCCAGTATAAAAATCTTGTGAATTTATTCTGTATTTTCTCCACCATGAGGCAATATTTTGCTTCATGTGGAGACCAGACAACTGCGTTGTATTCTAGTTTACTACGGACTAAAGTGTTGTACAATGCCTTAATAGCTTTTAAGTTGACAAATCCTTTTGACGTGCGAAGCACAAACCCAAGAATTCTAAAAGACTTTTTACATATATCCACAACGTGATTCCGAAAATGCAGATCTGACGTAATTTTAACTCCTAAGTCTCGCACCTCTTGTACCCGCGGTAGCACCGTGCCGTCAATGAAATACTCAGTATGGTAGGGATTACGCTGGCGGGTAAAAGTGATTATTTCGCATTTACTTATATTTAACTGTAGTTTATTTATTTTACTCCAATCGACTACTCTGTTTAAGTCATTTTGCAAACGAACGCAATCTTCTACTCCTTCTATGGCAAGCATGAGTTTTACGTCATCTGCGAACATAAGACATGTAGCATTATTTATGACGTCCGGCATGTCATTAATCATTATGAGAAAGCCCAGAGGACCCAGATTTGAGCCCTGATTTACGCCTGAGTACGTGGGGTACTCAGCAGACACACAGCCATGATAACTTACAAACTGTCGTCTGTCTCTCATATAGCTTGCCATCAGCTTCAACGAATGCGGCGTGAAACCCATTTTTGCCAGTTTAGTCAAGTATATATCCCCGTCCACGGTGTCAAATGCTTTTCGGAAATCTAAGTAGGAGACATCTACACTCAATCTTGCATCCACATGAGGAGTCACATCATACATAAAGTTAAGTAAATTACTTGTAGTACTGCAGCCTGGTCTAAATCCATGTTGACAAGCTGATATTTGAGATCTAATCTCTGTATATATTTGCTTTTGCAAAGCTGAGTCAAAGATTTTTGCGAATGCCGAAAGAATAGCTACTGGTCGGTAGTCTCGGACATCAGAACTAGTTTTCCCTTTTGGCACAGGCACTACTCGCGTTGTTTTCCATACATCAGGAAAAGTCGCTTCTGCAAGGCACAGATTGAAAATATACAAGAGCGGCTCCTCGAGCACCGCGCGGCAGTCCTTCACCACAAATGCAGGTATCCCGTCCGCTCCGGCCGAGGACTTGGCTGGCAGCCGCGCCAGCGCCGCGCGCACCTCGTCGCGCGACAACGCGGTGAGGTGCACGCGCGCCGCCGCGCCCGCCGCCGCCGTGTCCGCCGCCATCGCGTCCGACACACTGAGCCGTGGTGGAGTATCTGAATACACCGAACTAAAAAACTTTGAAAACTCCTGTACGCTTTGCTCGTTTGATAGTTCGGTCCCGTTATCACAAATAACCGTTTTCCTCATGTTTTGTCGTTTCGAGTTTACGAATTTCCAAAATAGTTTGGGCTCTTTCGAAACAAGGTATTGAATTCTACTTTCGTAATTTAAATAAGCCAATTTTAAATTAGCTTTAATTTTTGACCGAAGGAAGGAAAATTTTTCGTAATCACGTTGGGATCCTGTTTTTTTGTATAACCTATGAAATTTTGCTTTATTAGCTATGTCCCGTTTTATTTCAGGTGTAAACCACTCAGGATAAGAATATCTGGGGCTTCCCGATAAACGGTTTTTCTGTGGAACGCAGTCATCTATAATCTTGTTAATTTCATAATAAAAGTATTCTAACGCTACTATCGAATCATTAATTACGTAAAGGTCAGTCCAGTCCGTCAGTAAGAATTTTGTATATAACGTAGAAAAATTCGCTCTATTGAAGTTCCACTCTCTTCGAAATGTATTATTACTAATTCCTAACAGTGGCGAACGCACCGTGTGAGACGATGGCGAGGCCGACCTCCCGCTGCCTACCCCTCCATCCTCGCTGTCCCCGCGCGCGCGCTCCGTACATACACTCACGCACAGCGGAGGGTGGTGCGCATCGACGCTGACCAATGGCTCGTTCGACAATGTGACGCATGCACAGATCTCGTCTATAGGACAGAGCACTAAGTCTAAACAGCGTTCTTTTGCATTCAATATTTCGTTCACCTGGTTGACTCCACAAAATGCTTTAAAATATTCTAAATAATTCAACACCTCTGTTGTGCTAGAATATAGGTTAAAATCCCCTACAATAAGTAACCGCTTCTTGTATTTTATAGACAATATTTCTAACAATTCGAATAATTTAAAATAATCATAGTTACAACTTTTCGGTGGAATATAAACAACAGCTATACAAAATAAAAATCTGTTTTTGTGATATACCGTCGATCCAACTATTTCGAACGAGTACCCGTCCAGGCCACGGTCGCTCCCGCTCTCGCCCTGCAGCTCCACGCGCCGCAGCTCGTACTTCGGCGAGGCCACTAACATCACGCCCCCCAACTTCCGACCGTCGTTCCGGTCGCACCGCACGATGCTGTAGCCCACCGGTATCAGCTCCGAGTCGAACATGGAGTCATTGCAACTTGTTTCCGTTAAGGCAAATAAATCAGCTGAAGCAGTAGAAAGATTTATACCGAACTCTTGGAGCTTCGTCCGTAACCCTCTCACATTTTGATAAAATATGTATACCTTCTTTGCTGGTTTGCTACTTCGAACGGTCTTTTCGAAACCAGACCCATTCTGCCAACTTTACATCCACTGGCCAGTGATCTGGATTACAGATTTCATCATAACGCTTTTCTGGTACTCCTATACTGTACGATACATAATCCCGCTGAGTTTTATGGTTTATTTTTTGAATGTTGTAGTTGCAATCACTTCCAATAATACTTTCTATATGGCTTTTCATTTTATCATCTGTGGTAGACGTCTGTAACCCCCATACATGCAAGTATTTTTTTTGTTCTACTCCGGCTATAGACATAGTTGTGTTATTCCCACCTTTTATAATATTTGTTCTCCTATTATTTTTTCTCCCTACTACCTTATTCCAGCTTTCGTCATTCGTATAATTGGGTATTATTAATGGTTTTTGCACCGGTTCGCCGCTCGCCACTCCGCTCGTCGCTTTTCTTGCTACCGTGGCATAGCTATTCGTAGGTTGATGACTCATACTGGGCTGTTCCACTTGTATCTCCTTTTGTTGCGTCGGCGCCTGCACCTTTAGTTCTACCCGCGCGTTCCCGCCTGACGGTATTGGCGGTTGTCGTGATTTTGACACATGATTATCACGCTTTTCGGGTACTTTATTTTCAATTGATATTGTTTCTATTTCTTTTTGTTTATTTAACTCATTTTGCAACCGTTTAACCTCAGTTTGCAGTCTTAGGCATTCTTTTTTAGATTCTTCGAGCTCCGTGTTCATACGAGTATTAAACATTGACTCGAATGTATCACACAATTTTTGCATAATCTTACTACCTAACGTTTCAATTTCTGCCTTTATAGTTAAGTTTAAGCCTTGTTTGATATTATTAAGTGTATCTTCGACCTCTTTCATCAACAAATATGGATGGTTTACAGCTTGTTTCTGTTCCGGAGGGGTAAGTACGAGGGCTGCTATTTATGTATCCGGAATAAAAAAAAGAAACAAACATATATCAATTAATATGGTTTTATTGCTTCTCAAAATATTCGCCGCTCAGATCTATACACTTTTGCATGCGTTGAAACCAATTTTCATAGCACTTTTTCCACTCAGACTGAGGTATCTCCAAAACGTGCATTTTGAACGCATCGACTGCCTCTTCGCGGCTCGAAAAACGTTGACCACGTAATTTTTTCTTCACATTTGGAAATAAATAAAAATCATTGGGTGCCAAATCAGGGCTGTACGGCGGATGACCTGTCAATTCGATCTTTTGAGCTTCTAAAAACTGAGTTGTGACGGCCGACCTGTGACAGCTAGCATTGTCGTGATGCAGAATGATTCTACGTTGTCGGTTAGTCTTTCTTATTTGTTCAAAGACTTCCGGCAAACAAATGGTCGTATACCACTCCGAATTAACAGTTTTACGATTCTCTAAAGGCACTGTAGCTACATGGCCATTTATACCAAAAAAACAAGCGACCATTTGCTTCAATGTGCTTTTTGCACGAATAACTTTTGTTGGGTTCGGCTCATCTTGGAACACCCACACCGTGGACTGCTGCTTAGTTTCGGGGTCGTAAGCGTAGATCCAAGATTCGTCACCTGTGTAGATATTATAAACAGCTTTTGACGCACCACGGTTGTATTTTTTTAACATTTCTTTGCACCAATCGACACGAGCCTGTTTTTGATCAATACTCAAGTTGTGCGGAATCCAACGGGAGCAAATTTTTTTTACAGCTAAATGTTCATGAAGTATCTTATGTATGCTCGTCATACTAATGCCCAGAGATGCCTCTATCTCACGATATGTAACATGACGATCTTGAGTTATTAGTTCCCGGACAGCATCGATGTTTTGAGGTACAACGACCGTTTTAGGGCGACCTTCTTTAATTTCATCAGTAAGCTTAGATCGTCCACGATTAAACTCGCTAAACCAGTGATACACAGTGGTCTTTGAGGGTGCTTCATCCCCAAAAGTTGAAGTAAGCTGATCGATGCACTGTTTTTGAGTTAGACCACGCCGAAAATCGTAAAAAATCATGGCACGAAAATGTTCACGAGTTAAATCCATGGTGGTGAAGACACGCAATTTTCAAAATGACGCTACGATGTGAAAACAATTGACAGTCACATAAAAATAAATGTATTCTAAAGCTAAAGAGTTCTATTTTTAAATGATGTAATTACTTTTTAAATTATTGTTCTGTAAGTGGCCAGTTCCGGATACATAAATAGCAGCCCTCGTACGACTTCCTCACACGACATATTGATGGACGTCATGTCCAGGTTCACGAGGCTATCGTTAATCCTGGCAGTCCCAGCACCCCTTACCGGAGTCTCGTCATTCACCAACACACGTCTAGTGACGTTCACGCAGTCACAACATTGGTACTTCCTTATTTCTTCCTGGTGCTCCCGATACTGGGCTGAGGTGATGTTTAGACAACCATGGTGGTATATCCTTTTGCATGATATGCACCGCACCTGCTCCATCGAAATCACCGACCGATCACACACAACACAGTTCATCTCTAATAACCGTTTTTTTAATTTCCCTAATAACGCGAATTTTACGTGTTCTTCATTTCCACGACAAACTCTGATAATAAGAATTAGATTAATTACGTTTAACACTCTCAAAAATTATTTTTAACCACTTTTAAGATTAAATATCGCAGAGCGCCACCTTCTTGTTTAAATCGTAACGGCCGAATACTCATGTCGGCCGAATACTATGTCAACCTTATATGTCTTTAAAATTTTAAAAGCTTACGAAGAAGATAATTGAAGTCAAAAAGGTTGAAGCAGCAACATACATAATATCTCACGCTTATAACCCAAAAAAAGGGGTAGCCAAAGCTGGTGATGATGGGACTCCAACGGCCTAAGCAAATAATACCTTAAAAGGCCCCGATACCCTAAATCGCCTCATACAACACCCGCAGGATGAAAAGGCTTAAGGACGATACTTCACACTAAGCAACCACTGCATCAGTAACTTGACTAATGAGGATCCTAAAAGTTATTCTGTATACCCTTTGAGGTAAATAATCGCGGTATTTGCACACAGGAAGTGCAAACGCTAAAGTATCGAATACCGCTAATGTACGAGTAATATCTCGGCCGATGTTCGGTGCTCGAATAAATTCGGCAGTCCTTCCGATAGCTTTGTATTCAGTTGGTGTAATGTAGCCGATAACATTTTGTTTATTTTCCCCACAGAATGAAATACGTGACGATAAATTTTTATATTTCACGTTTTAAAATTGTTTGGCCACGGCTACGGGTTTGGGGTACGGTAATGAGATAAAAGTGTGGGGATGGAATGATATTGGTATGGATTGTTAAATGGGTTTCGTTGTATCAAATTATACAAGCGACTAGAATTGTATAAATGTTTAAAAAATACTAATTTACCGTATCTAGGCATAAATGTTGTAGTTAGAAACGAACCCAAATGAGCCATCTGAGTGATACACTTTGATTTTTTTATCAACCAACAATCTAAAGAAAATGGACCGGTGAAAAAAGTTATCATTTTATAAGTTAAATTTATCATGGTTGTTAACGGTGAGGGAAAACATCGTGAGGAAACCCACATGGCTGAGTTGTACTAAGTCATGTGACAGTGTATTCGTACAAAACGGCGATAGGCCTGCCCCCTATCACGTGAGTACACTGTCCATGCAAAACGTGGGTACTCTGAACACCGGGTGACTAAGTCACGTGATGTTCAGAAGTATTAGTACCTCTGCCAACCCCTTCGGGAATATTCGGCGTGAACGTTTATTTTATGTTATGAAAAAAGTTAGAATAAATACAAATAAGTAAAGAATAAAACCATTATAATAAATAATCTTCCACTTCACCAACCAAACCTCCATCGACACCGGAAAGTTAGTAACCCTTTAACTTTTTTAGTTTCATTGCTAGTTTTTTCAATGGTTCACATACATACATACATATACTCACGGCTATAAATCCCTAAAAGGAGTAGCCAGAGCTGAGAAATAATAAATTCCTCAGCCACTTTTGGAAGTTGAGTGGGGAAAAGATGGTAGTACAAAGGTTGTTGGTGATGGGTCTCCAACCGCATCGCCCAAAAATCCCTTAAAAAGCCCCAAATCCGTTAGTCGCCTCTTACGTACACCCACCGGAAGAAATGGGGTAGTGCTATTCTAAGCCGACACTACACAGCTATGCTCAATGCTTAATGGTTCAATGATAGTCTATGACATTAATCTATTGTGGGTTTACAATAACAGTGTTGTTCAGACCTCTCAAATCCATATGCACTAGTTAAACTAATACTCAGTCATTTAAAAGTAAGTTTGCTTCATGAAGTACCCCTTTTAAATTGTGTCTTTACATTTCCAACGAACCAAATCATATATGCCCACAAACGCCTCCCCAGGGAAAGGAGTACCGAATAATATATTTTCCACGTTTCGACAGCGCCAAGGTAAATAGTAAACAGTAGAATATGCACCGCTAGGCAAATTGCTATTTGCTTGATATCTGTTTGTCGTAAACACTGCGAGCCCACCTATTAGCTCGGCTGGTTTGGTAAAACGGGTGATTTGACACACTCGCTGTCGTCTACTACAGTCTACCTGTCTGGGCAAATAATAAATTAGTCGTGTTTGTCTTTGCTATTTGGCGTGAGAACTGCAATCTGTACGTATTTAGCTTGTTAGTGTTTAGTTATTCGCCGTTGAGTTATGTCGGCATGTTAATAGAATATTTGATTGTCTGCAAAGTTGTCTGACTGCGATAATTTTATGTGGTAACTTTACAGGAAAAACTATAATTATTTTACATAGATGCGCCATTTTGTCAAAGAAATAAAACATTTTTTCAAAGAAACAAAACAGCGCGGAACGAGTATTTTTTTCCATGTGCCTCAAAAGTCAAAAAAGTCAAAAAGTTTATTTTTCAAAATAAAGTTAAATACTAACATTTTTTGAACGTCAAAGTTTTAAATTAATCGTTAATCCGTTGCTTCGGAAGGTGTTCGTAAAGAGAAGAAGCAACAAAGAAACTCTTTACATTCACATTTTTTCATTTTTTCAAAATATGGTTTGTACAATTTCAGTTTATAAACATGTTTTTACTTTACAAAAGATTTTCTATGCGACCAAACCAAACGCTAGTTTGACATTATTAAAATAAATTGTCCATCACAAAAACCAATCACATAACGTGAGAAGAAAAATCCTCACCAGACAATTATTCCTAGGAATAACGAGGGATATAACCAAAAGCCTGCATCTGATTCCATTTAGTGTGGACAGTTATTGACCACCCATTGATCGCCACTTTGTAATATCCTGGCAAAGCCCGCTTGCCTTCGTTCCGTCATCGTTCTCAATTATACATTTCTATTAATCTCACATAGAGCTTTATCACACTAGAGGTTTGCGAACGGAGTCGTGGCGGAGCGGGCGCGCAGCGAATCCGTTGCGGATACGCAACGAGATCGCTGCGAATAGCAGCGTGGACGCCATTTTTTACACTCTGGTAAATTGTTAGATACGCAACGAAAACGTTGCGTATCCGCCGCGCGTCCGCGACGTCTTCGTTGCGCAGCCGCTGCGTGTTCGCGACGCATTCGCTGCGAGCCCGCTCCGCCTCAAATCCGCTTGCAAACAGCTAGTATGATTAAGCTCTAAGTGAGATTAATAGAAATGTATAATTAAGAACGAACATATATAATTTTTGCATCATTTTATGTATAGAACGTAATGCGATAAATAACCATAATCTATGTATAAAAAATATTTTCGTTACTGATTCACTGACAGAAAGCAAGTCTAAACGGTTGGATCTAGAGAGCTAAAATTTAGTAAGTAGATAGATTTAGTGCTTTAGATCAACACAAAAGAACGGGAACGGGAATTAAGGTAAATTAAATTTTGTATGACAATTTCAATTCCATTAAGTTGAAATTTGGTTATATACCTTCTCAACCGATTTACGAAGTATACATTACATAAGATTTACCTGAAATTCTAACGGGAACAGGAATAACAGAAGATGAAATTGTATTTGAAACTTGTATGTTTCTCACAACATATGTGTCAATTAGTTAAAATATTATTGTTATTGTCGAATTACTCATATCAAAGCTTATGGGTTTGGATAATCGTTCCATATATATATAGATGATAGCCCAGTGGGTAGAACACTCAGTTATCGTGCAAACGACTAGTGTTCAAATCCTGGGTCGGGCCTACGCCAATTTGTCTTTTCTAAAGACATATGTGTGGTTAATTTATCATGGTTGTTAACGGTGAGGGAAAACATCGTGAGGAAACCCACATGGCTGAGTTGTACTTAGTCATGTGACAGTGTATTCGTACAAAACGGCGATAGGCCTGCCCCCTATCACGTGAGTACACTGTCCTGTCCATCCATGCAAAACGTGGGTACTCTGAACACCGGGTGACAAAGTCACGTGATGTTCAGAAGTATTAGTAACTCTGCCAACATGAGATATTAGGCGTGAACGTTTATGTTATGTTATATAGATGATATTGTAAACAAGATAGGAAAAGGAATGTTATGATGGTACTGGCACATACAGAGTATGAATGACAGTAAATTGGTGAAAGAGATCTATAGAGCCAATGTGGATGGTAATGTGAGTAGAGGACGACCACGGAGACACCTGGACCAAATAGAGTGTGTGCTCAAAAACGCCGGCGTCCGAAGTATGAATTATAACAGAGCATGTATGAAAAGATTGTTGGATGTAAACGAAACTAGAGAGTTTTGCCAGGATCATACAAAGTGGCGATCAATAGTCTCTGCCTATCCCAATGGGAAAAAATGGCGTGAGTATATGTATATATGTATGTACTAGTGGATCGTCCCAGCTTCGCACGGGAAGCGTTGTTTTTTTAAATATCTGAGGTTTCTTTCTTCAGTCACTGCTCAAGCATTGTGAAATTCAGCGCAATGTTTTCAATTTATTAAAGGGTCTAGCAGGCTAAAAGAACAAAACTGGCCCCCGAAGCCAATCTGGCTGATTTTTATGGTGGTGCACCGGTTTCAGCCACGGTTACTGTGTGACAAAAATCAGCCCTCGATCTTCTTTTGTTTTGGAGATTTTTGACATTTACCAAATCATCAAGGTATTTTTTAAACTTATATTTTAGATAAACTACGCAAGCTATAACAACCAAACCAAGTCACGATAAACGAGAATAAAATAAACTTTCAATCGCATGTTTTTATGGGGGGCCTACCAATAGTACTTCAGTAAAAAAATCATAGTTTATTTTTTTTAGTACATTTTTTTAACGTTTGCCGCGGAGGCACACCCACCATAAAAATCTCAAAAAGAGCTACTAAAGACATGTACAAGTGCATAGAAAAAAAAATCCGAAAATCGTGGTGCGTCATGTCAAAAATCGAAAATATTTGCAATACAACACCAGTATTTAAGTACTAGAGTCATAGATTAAAAAACGTTAGATAGGTCATTTACGAGGAAACCGGCGCTTACGAGTGGCACCCCGCACCAATTGCGGCAGATGAATGCACACCACTAGAAATATATCAACACAACACACCAAGAAGTACCTTTGAAATGTAGGCGAGATAGCTCATCTTAAAGCAAGCGCTAAAAAGAGATGAACATATTTTCTCTGTACCGTCGTGAAATATGACACTAAGACGACCGTTTGACAAAGAATAATTAAGACCTATACACACGATTTATTATAAATTATAATTAAAACGTTGTAATTAAATTATAATACTTACAAATGATAAGTAATCTCATCATTTTAGTAGTTTTTCTACTATATTTTGTAAAATCTCATCGCACACGACGGCATTCTCGATTATTTTGATAAACAAACACGCCAAAACAGGTGAACGATTGCGACGGCAGCCAGTGCGCGACTGAAGTCAGATGAGCCATTTAGCCTGTGTTTTAAGTGCCACTTATGAGCGCGCATGACTTATCTACGGTTTTTTATTAGTACATCTATGACTAGTATATATTTTATGTAAACTCTTTAGTGTAGCCCGAAGAGTTGTAAACCTGAAGTGGCAATGGGCGGGGAACATCGGTTTACAGAAAAAGAGTTTACATAAAATATATACTACTCTAGTACTTAATACTGGTGTTGTATTGCAAATATTTTCGATTTTTTGACATGACGCACCACGATTTTTGGAAAAAAAATTCTATGCACTTGTACATGTCTTTAGTAGCTCTTTTTGAGATTTTTATGGTGGGTGTACCTCCGCGGCAAACGTCAAAAAAATGTACTAAAAAAAATAAACTATGATTTTTTTACTGAAGTACTATTGGTAGGCCCCCCATAAAAACATGCGATTGAAAGTTTATTTTATTCTCGTTTATCGTGACTGGGTTTGGTTGTTATAGCTTGCGTAGTTTATCTAAAGTATAAGTTTAAAAAATACCTTGATAATTTGGTAAATGTCAAAAATCTCCAAAACAAAAGAAGATCGAGGGCTGATTTTTGTCACACAGTAACCGTGGCTGAAACCGGTGCACCACTATAAAAATCAGCCAGATCGGCTTCGGGGGCCAGTCTTGTTCCCTTAGCCTGCTAGACCCTTTATAGCACTCCCTAAACATTGTAGTTTGGTGATTTTGAATGCGCTTTAATGAACGGTTCAGTATTTCCGTTTAATAGCAAATTTTGGAATAAAACGCTATGAAGTATTTATAACAATCTAAAAAATAAATCATTACGTGATGTAGGATGCAACTACTGGCGCCATCTAGTATGTTATATGTAAATTAGTAGAGATTTGGTTTTGGTCACGGGCGCGATGGCTTATTTTATATATAATTTCGGTGTTTGTCTACCGATTTCTATGATTCTTTTTTTATTGAATATGTAAAAATTTTACCTTTTTTAAGTTAGGGATGAGTGAGAGGTTTACAAACGTAATAGTAAACAAATATAATCAGAATGTTCCGAACTGCTAAGCTATCAGGAATTACACGTGTTATTGTGAGTCAACCGTAAAAGATAGACATAAACTGTGGATTTTTTTTTAGATAATTTTATGAATAATATTTCCGTCATACATGATTTCTATGTAAGTTTAACCATTAAGGTTGCACACGCGACGGAAGCTTAAAAAATGGAGTAACTTCTCCCGTTTTCCCAAAATCTCCCAAAATTCCCCTTCACTACTCCGCTGAAAAGTGTACTATAACCTGCCCAGGAGTATGAAGAATAATTGTGCCAAGTTTCGTTAAAATCCGTCGAGTAGTTTTTGTTTCCATAAGGAACATACAAACCGACAGACAGACAGACAAAAATTTTACTGATTGCATTTTTGGCATCAGTATCGATCCCTAATCACAACCTGATAGTTATTTTGAAAATATATTTCATGTACAGAATTGACCTCTCTACAGATTTATTATAAGTATAGATAAATTCAAATTGCAAGATTTCTTTTTATCATTACATTTACAACAATAAAAAAGCGGCCAAGAGCGAGATGGGCTCGCTAATGAAGGGTTCCGTAGCAGCACTAGCAGCAGGTAGGTAACATAGTAATATACAAGTTTAAAATGTTTAGTTTAAAATGTTATTTACTTATCACTGATTTACTATAAGAATACAATGGTTTACGTTTTATGCGTAAGGCCTGTGATAGTAAAATTATTGTTATATATTTCAGTGAAATTAATAAATTAGGTAAGTAATTTGATTTATGACGTTTAAAAATAGAACTACTGGCTAGATCTCATTCAAACCAATTTTCGTTAGTAGTTTGTATAGAAATACACATCATATATTTTTTTCAGTTTTATCATGCCCATATTTTAGAAGTTACGGGGGGGGGGGACACATTTTACCACTTTGGAAAAGTCTCTCGCGCAAACTATTCAGTTTTGAAAAAAATGATATAAGAAACCTCAACATCATTTTCAAATACCTTTTGATAGATACCCCACACGTATAGGTTTGATGAAAAAAAAAATTTGAGTTTCAGTTCTAGGTATGGGGAACCCTAAAAATTTTGGTTTTTTTTCAGATTTTATTTTAAAATCTTAATGCGGTTTACAGAATACATCTACGCACCAATTTTCAATAATGTAGTTCTTATAGTTTCGGAATAAACTGGCTGTGACATACGGACGGACGGACGGACGGACAGACGGACAGACATGACGAATCTATAAGGGTCCCGATTTTGCCATTTGGCTACGGAACCCTAAAAACGCCTTAAGATTTGTCATAAGCAAATTTGATAGCACGAATGATGTACAGCAGCTAGTTGTAACATAATACCCATCTATTATTTATGCCTTATGGACCTACTAGAAGACCTATCGATAGTTTCAGGAAAAATGGAAAAGAAACCTTTGTTGTCATATCACCATTTCTCTTGTCCTTCCCTTTACTTAGTATTTCAATCAACTTTACGAGGGGTAAAATGTTCTTATCGGTTGTCCAGTTCTGCATTAACTGTATGAACTGGACAAAGGGAATATTTTTATCCATAGTACAGTGAAATTTAAATATTGCCTTGTTTCTGGACCAAGCCAACTGCACCACAGGAAATTTCGCAAACAGCAGTGACGAGTCCATCTATATAAATAAGGGTAATAATATTTTGTTCAAACTATTTTACATCTTGATTCAGAAGCAAATGTTTTGCTATCCCAGGTGACAATGGTAAATTTATAAATAGTGTACAAACATCTTTACAAAGAAGAACTTGTTTCTTTCGCAATAACGATTATGAAGTACTAAGGAAAGTGAGATGTGGGAGCTTCTAAAACTTCCAATACTATCGTAGCTTCTTTTCACATGTTAATAATCTCTGGTACTGACCTTGATGGATGAACAATCCTCCAAGGTCTAAGGGCAGAAACTGCGTTACGCGTGTGCGCGTCGCGGGTCGGGTCAGATTACACTGATCGCTTCATAGTTGAATGGGCATGACCATCGATGATGGCGATCGATAGTCTCTGCCTACCCTAATGGGAACTAATGGCGTAAGTATATTTCCCAAAATCCCTCTTCGAATAAAGCAATGAAACAACACGATAGCAGTTTTAACACAATATATTATTAAAAAAGAAAACAATACAATATAAGAACAATATTGTGGATCACTTTTACAGAACAATTACAGGCCATGGCAAGTCACTGCGAAGCTGTTTTCTCGAAAATCACTCTTATCACCGGTCACAAAGTCTCAATTTCAAAAACAGCTCCGTACTGGCTGCATATGTAACTACTGGATATAGAACACACAACTAATCCTAAGAGATACACAATTTATATCGTTCAAACACGATTCCAAACCCAAAACCCATTCAGACAATGCATGCATACGATCATAAGTTTAGACAAAATATTCACGTACCGCTAACTCTTTCGATAGCCAAAATGTTTATTTGTCAAAGCCGTAGATTCTTATCGTTAAAGTAAGCATATTTACAAAAATATTATTTATCGCATCACTATAACTACGATTTATATCAAACACAAGTCTGCACCATATCCAGTAACTACAAATCCCTCGTTTTAAATTCTTTATACTCGCAAATATATCTTTTGATCTCTGGCGATTATAATTCTATCTTTATGTATACTATTTTGATGTGAACGCAATGTGAGTGAGCGGTGACTATTGAACGAATGGATTTAGTATCAGTTGGTCACATTTCATTCAATAGGAATGAAGGATGTGTTTTTGTTTCGTTCACATCAATATGCGAATTTTCGTTAATATTAAAATAATTATATTCGATACAATCTAAGTTCGCGTGATGATTACAACGCACCAGCCCTCTTTTGACGTCACAAACACTACATAATAATTTTCATTGCATCTATATAAACGTACCATTTTATTGATAGCACACTCACACACACACATACGCGCGGTTATATATACATACTTTACATTGGGCCGCGAAATGCTGCGATTACAATATTCATTTGACAAACCAATCACTAAAAACACAGCTGTATTTATTGCTAAGAAACTTGTCATTTTTTAAATCAATTCTGCCAAATATAGACACGAAATGTAAAACAAATATTCGTTTTCGTAAACCAATCAACACTTAGTATTTATTATAAGGCGATAATTGTGCGTCTCTCATTGGACGAGAACAACAAAAAGCTGACCAATCATTGTATTTGTCAAGTTAAATGGCCAATCGCAGCACAGATACTCATGACGTACCTCGCGCAAGGACCAAACGCGATCGAAACTTAAGTTATAACTGAAAATGAGTCTTATTTGGCATAAACCTTTGTTTGCACAAAGGAATGGAATCACCTTCGTCACATCACATTTTTAAATTAGACGAATTACCTATATTCATACCGCGGCAAATACCTTAGAATTTTCTTTTGATAAACAAAAATGATAAAATTTGTTGTTCAACTAATTTCTAATTCGTTAGATTTTTTTTGCGTTTTTTATGATTCATAAAACATGTTTATACATTATGTCATTCACACGAGCAAAAAGTAAATTATTTTTTTATATATTCCGCGGCATGAAACAGGTAATCAGTCTGCAATTTTAATTGTTAAAATATCTAATTTCTAAACTACAATCTAATTAATTTGTGAACACTATCAAGCATAATTTCGCAAGACATCGAAGTACTTTGAACATTATTATAATCGGAACTTTCACATAATTATTACATTATTAGTCACAGCTCATAAGATTGAAGTATAGCATCAAGCCGAGGGCATTAAAATTTCAATAATTTATGGAAGTAATAACTACAAAAGATTTGAAGAATCAGTCATACTTAATAATCCAACGTAAAATAATAGTGTTGAAAGTGTTTTTATAATGAAATAGAGTACAGATAAGCATAAAAACATTGAAAGGAAAACTGCAAAGATGAAGTTGATAGTTGGTAAAGAATATTCTGTGGGTTTATCCGCTCGGCTCAACACATTAATTTATAGTAAGAACATATATCACTTCAAAGAGCAAATTATAATGACGATTTAATGACTATTTCAGCAGAAAGTTAAAAAACAGTATTTTTAAATTTATCTTGCAAAATATTGGTTAGTTCACGAATACCACGAAACGAATTAACATTTTTATAAAAACTACAAAAATCGGCATTTTTGAACAACGCCTCCCAAACTTACATAAAATTTACACAACCAAGATAAAACCTAATTGGTCACGATTTCGATTCTAAACTAAATTAAAAATCACCGCGCGTATTTCGAACGGAGATATCTAGTACTTCGGATGCCGCGTGGAGTGAAGACAAATGGCGATATCAAAAAACTGTTCCTGTTATTACGATTAAACAAAATCATAATTGTTCCAGCATGTGCAATTGCTTCAACAAGCTAATTATTCCGGCATATGAAATTGTTTCAATTTTGAAATTGTTCCAGCTGAAACAATTGTTCCAGCAACTCCAATTGTTCCATCAGCCAATTGTTCCAATATTAACAATTCAATCGCGTTAGTCCCAGCTAGTCCCAGACGGTCAGCGCCGTAAAAGCGCAGGCAAATCCGCGAAGGCACAAACGCCGAGTCCCGCGCGGGCCATACGTTGTAGTAAGTCCCGGGAATGGGACACGCAAGCTTCTACAGGTGACGTTCCGTTTAGGCCGCACCATTCTGTAATAGGGCATAGGATGGGTTATATTGAGAATGTGATAAAATGGGTGGCACCCAAGCCAATATAGAAGGTAATTTTAGTAGAGGGGGATCACGAAGAATTCGGATTACACCATATAAAGATCAAAACCAGAATGTACTTAAAAGGGCGCTTAAAGTGTGAAGAACAAAAGAGCATGTATGAATGGACGCAAGACGCAAGCGTTCACGCCGCATATCCCCGAAGGGGTTGGCAGAGGTACTAATACTTCTGAACATCACGTGACTTTGTCACCTGGTGTTCAGAGTACCCACATTTTGCTGGGACAGTGTACGCACGTGATAGGGGGCAAATGAATAGAATATGAATGTAAACGGAGCTTTAGAGGTTCGTTTACTTTGGGGTTGGCAAAGATTATCGATCGCCCTTTTGTACGATCATGGCAAGCGTTATCTTCATTTACATCAATCAATCTTTTTTTGGTAGAAAATACCCTACTCTGAAGCCAATTTCCGAATATCAACTTGATCGCAGCAAAAAACTTGTCGTTGTGTTGTATATTACTATTTGCTGTGTAGTGTCGGCTTAGAATAGCACTACCCCATTTCTACCGGTGGGTGTACGTAAGAGACGAATAACGGTATTGGGGCTTTTAAGGGATTTTTGGGCGATGCGATTGGAGACCCATCACCAACTTTATTTTACCATCTTTTCCCAACTCAACTTTCCAAACGTGGCTGAGGAATTTCGAAATCCTTAGCTCTGGCTACACCTTCTAGGGATTTATAGCCGTGAGTATATGTATGTATGTGTGGTATATTACCTAATATGGCAGAGTTAAGCGCAGAGCACACAGGCTCGCGCCGCACCGGGTCGAGCTGCCAGCCCAGCGGACTGTCCCACGGATTACTGTACGCTAGCAGACTGAACGCATCCTGAAAATATGGTATTCATCATAGAAATTTTGTATTTGTAAAAATAAAAAGCAGTCAAAGTTAATCTTAGGTAAATCAGCTATTTGATAGTGATCGTCCCGTCAGTATCGGTACAGCCGTTTTATAGATAAGCGAGAACAAATAGACAGAGAAATGTTGTGAAAAAGTATTTTTTTGGAAAATTTAAAGTATGTGCATTCATATAATAATAATAATAATAATAATAATAAAAGATTTTATTTGTCTTTAACACATACAACAAAAAAAAATGGTGACATGACAACAAACAATAAGAAAGAAGTATTAACAAAGCGAACAATAGCATAGCGAGCAATATTTATCCACACGGATTGCTTCGCGTTTTCACACTGAATGCGTCCTGTCAAATATGCTGTTTTTTATAGTTCTTAGTAAAATATTAAAATGGCTCACGCTTCGGGCTCATGGCGTACAGCTCCCGACCGAACGCCAGCATTCGCATTTAGAGGTTCCAAAAGTGCCTGAAGTTTTTCTAATTCTAAAGCTCTGGCTAACCCTTTTTGAGATTCATAACCGTAATCATACGAATGCATATGAAAAATAACCTACCTCCAACATAGCTTTATGCTGCGGGTCTGGTCTTAGCCGCTGGCTGATGGCGTACAGCTCGCGACCAAACGCCAACATTCACATTTGGAGGTTCCAAATTTAGCTTAAAAATTTCTAATTTTGAAGCTCTGGCTCTACCTACCTTTTCAAAATTCATAGCTAGAATCATATGTATGTATGTGACAAATAGTATACCTCCAACATAGCCTTATGCTGCGGGTCTGGTCTTAGCCGCTGGCTCATGGCGTACAGCTCGCGACCAAACGCTAACATTCGCTCGACGGACGCGCGACCGCCGCAGCATTCTGCTTCTATATTTGATTGGTTGTTTTAGGGTTGGTTGCAATTGAGTTTAATTGGCGACATGAATTTGGTGAGCGGGCGCGATTTAATTGTATTTTTGACATAATATATTAATATTTGATGTATGCATAAATAATGCCACGTTCCTCGAGTGAGAGGGAACGAGAGGTCGTTAGCGAAAGAAAATATTTTAAAAAGTAAGACCCAATTCGAATAGTTTCTCAGAATTTGAATCTAAGCCCCTGATTCCCACAGACTGTGATTATGACGGTGCGATAACACCTCTTACATTAAAAATGTTTGTTTCGTTAATACAATGAAATAAATACAATTACATTGGCCCGAATAAGAGTTAAAAACGTATCGGAGAATGACCAGCAATATTGCACCCCAATAGTTTACACTAACATTTTGGTAGTTCCTGTTTTATTTCCAACTTGAGGATGACGGTAAGGTTTTTTATAGCGATAATCAGGAAAAAATAATTCACTAAAACTAATAAAGATTATAGTGATACTAACAGTGTTATTTTTGCGACAACTGTAACAAAATTCTGCAAAACAATTAAATTGGACATTTTATAAATGAAATACTTGCTGCTCACTCTTCAAAAAAATTTCAGATTAACGTGGATGAAATAAAAACAAGGGTATACAATAAACATTTCAAACTTCAAGTGGTTAACATACTGCTGTTGCTGTACAACGGTCTTTCAAAAAACATACTGTTTAAAGGCTTATTAGTAAAAAAAACTTTGAAAAATTCAAACGGTGCATATCACGTGTTCAAAAATGTGTAATTTAAAAATCAACACTTGATCCATGCATGTCTTATATCCCCGAAATGTGTATTGTGTTTTGTGTCGAAATAAACATATACATTAAATATTATTGATATGTATAAAGCATATTAAACGGATACTTAAATATTTGGCAACATGCATTATTAACAAATACTTAATAAATCAATAAAAGTAAAACGTCAACTTGTCAGCTTGTATGTCGTTTTGACAGACGTCAAATAACCCGGAAAGTACAGCACCATTCGCATGCAAGATTAACAAAAAAACTTAATTGTATATTTTTGACTTACCACGGTTTGCTGTTATTATTTTATTATTTACAAAGATATTATTGGGATAGAGCGAGTTATAATGAATTCTAATGACAAATGATGTAAAGTACTAAAACTACTTGGTTCCGAGTTAAAAAAAGTTGAACTTATATGGAATTTTCGGCTCCCATCACCAAATTATTTAATCGAATGAATAGTTATAACTTTATTCTGACAATGACAAGCAAGCTATTAAATTATTTTAAATTTGTATTTTTCAGTGGTCTTAATAAACGTGCCCGACATAAATGTTTTATTGAAATGGAAGTACAAAAACGACAAATTGCACCAACAACAAAGAATGTAGGACATGCACCGATGACAATAGGAAAACGCACAAAGGCCAAAAGAAAAGCAATGGGATGATTGTAAACAAAAATCTATCTAAGACCGAATGATTTCCGAAGAATGATTAAAAACTGAACAAATAACAACGTGAATGAATAAAAGACCGAATGCAAAAACACTGAACGAAAACCAACATTAATGAAGCTTAGACCGAACGAACGAATGAATGAATAAACGAATGAAAAGCATAGGGTAATTTAGTGTAGATGACACAGATTTAGTGTTTACAAGCCACAGATTGCTAGTTGATACCCACCGGCATAGAAGTCGGGCAAGAGTGCGTCGATACTGGTGGTTACTCCGGGCATCCCTTTCAGAGGCCGCGGCGGGTCACCTACCACAATACGCCGTCACGAGCTAGTCTAGGCCACTTGTGGGTGAATGGGGTGGAGATTCTTTGATGATTGTTTTTGTTAGTTTGCTTTTTTATTGTTTTTGTGGTTGATATTTTAAATTGAGTTTTATATAGGTCAGTTTTTTGTTTTTAAGACAATGTACGATGTGTATAGTGAATATCCCGATAAATAGTATTATAGAAATGAAATCTTAATTATTGAATGGATTTATATATATAAAATTTGTGGCATAATTCACGCAATTATTTACTGACAGCGGAATTGACTTGTTTTTTAACTCTTAACGTGACCTTTAATAATTTGGCGATTAATATATGCTTTGCGCTCTAAAACCGTTATATTTTTATAATTGTCCGAATATAACCTGTTTTAATATATACATATATATTGGAAGAGCATACACAAAATAAGTATCATTGCAGAATCAAAAACTATAAAGAATCTTCAACTCAGAACCCCCGAACAAGTGGCTTTTTTTCTACCATTCTACTTCCCACAATATAAATACCAACATCTTACGAGATAAATTGTCAATGTTATCATCAATCATAACGCCAATCAACATTTGGAGTTTCCATCCAACTTAAGAAAGTTTGAATCTATGTTTGATAACCACATTTATAGATATTACCACCACCCAGAATTGAAAATATTACAATATAAATATCTTTATTTCACGGTTTAGTATTTTCGAAATAACTGAAGACAATAAATTGGCATTGCTCATACTATAAAGTTCACATAATTTTGATTCTCAAATTCGCGTCAAACAGTGAAATAAATCAATTTCATGCTTATTACCTATATAAAATAAAATAAACATGCTTGCAGTGTGCAGATGAAATGATATCTTTTGAAAGACTGCAGATGAATCGTTTTGTTCAAAAATAGAATTCTCACGATCTCTTTCATAGCCACATAGGATACATTTCAAGAAACGGAATGTACGTACGGCCATTGGTGTTTCAAGATTCCGGAGTGAGATCGACAGACTGAGTAAAAAATCGAAAATTTTAACCCATTTCCAGTAATGGATTTCTTGCCATATGATGATGATTTTATGAAGAGAAACGGGAATCATCAGTTATTGCCAAGTGGTTCACTACCAAAAATAGCGAGTACTTAAAAAGATTGAGTTTTTTTTAAAAAAATCCCGATACACTTTTTAATAACCGACCTGAAAAGACAGGCGTTATTGAATATTATTCCATCAATAGTTCAATTTTAATTGGAACTTTTTCGGTTTTTGTAAAATATTTTAATTGTTATATGTATGACAAAAAATCTAATATGCGCATTGAGTATTTTCTGTCTCTTAATTCATCTGTAGTCCCAACTGCAGTGAGTGAAATAAAAAGCCACCAAACTAAAGTAGTGAAATTTACACCAGATAAGCACTCCGTTCTTAACTATTGGAAATTATATAGAAATCTTCATTGATGATAGATTCACATCTCAAAAATTATTAATCACACATTGTGGCAGGTTGAGATTGTTGATTGCCCCTTTCTACCATCCTGGCAAACGGCTAGAGCATCGTATACATTCATAAATCTTTTCATACATTATGATTTGTTTACACATCGGACACCTGCCTAAGTCTTCCAAGGTCGTCATCTATATAAATTAACATACATACTTATACTCACTACTATAGATCCCTAGATGGGGTAGCCAGTGCTAAGAAATAAAAATTCCTCAGCCACTTTTGGAAATTTCAGTGGGGAAAGATGGTAAAATAAAGGTTGTTGGTGATGGGTCTCCAGCCGCATCGCCCAAAAATCCTATAAAAGTCCCAATACCGTTAGTTGCTTCTTACGTACACCCACCGGAAGAAATGGGGTAGTACTATTCTAAGCCGACACTACACGGCACTAATTAATCATATCACATCCACCAATTAATTTCCTTTCTTCCTCTCTCCAAACTCAAAACCACCTCAACAAATCCTTTACCAGATTTTTATAAATATCATCAATACTTAATTTTAATCAATATCATCTTTCAAAGTAAAATTTGTAAAATGAGTAGCTAAATGATTAGAAATACATGTGAGAGCCTATTGTAATCGTGAGCACAGTTAATCATACCGATATCCTATTTTCTCATAACATATTTATATAGAGAATAGAAAATGTGCTCAAAAAGGCAGGTGTCCGCAGTATGAAGAATAAAAGAGCATGTACGAAAAGGTTGATGGATGTAAACGAAGCTAGAGAGGTTTGCCAGGATCGTACAAAGTGGCGATCGATAGTCTCTGCCTACCCCAATGGGAACTAACGGCGTGAGAATATGTATGTATGTATGTATATTTAGATATTTAAAATATATATATCTTCGCAACGCAAGCAATAAAATGGCAAATTAATATAACTGTTACTATAACAAAAGATGAAAGAAAATAATTATAATGGAGTGCTTAGGCAAATAAAGTAAATACTGAACATATATGAAATTATATATATTAATATAACTATTATATACCAATTTTGTTTCTCTGAAATGCCAATCATGTTATTAAGTTACATAAATAGATAAACACAAATAATTTATTTACTTCTATATAGTATATGTATATTATCATTAACTAGAAATATTTTTGTGTATAAATGAATTTTGTGAATATGAATATATTTCTAAATTAGAACTATTAAATATATTTTTTTCTTTAAGTGATACTTATTTCACTAGCTTTTAAATAAAATAATTTACTTTTATTTCTCTATGATTTAGCTAAATGTGAATAAATGCGTTGTTCGAATATTTATAACATATTTATACAAAAAGTAGATATTATTTTATTATTTAGCGCTAATGTTATGTAATCAAAAGGTAATATTGAGATTTTTGCAACATCTGTTAAAAGCAAAAATGGTTAATATAGATAGAAACTTTGGTTAAAGTAAGGAATTTATAATCCATTTACAAGCCAGTTTCACCACCAAAATTTGGACTGTTTTCAATAACAATTGCGAATCCAATGCTTGTTTTTATTATAATTCAAGTTTGTAAATTAAATTTCAGTTATAATAGTCGGATGTATAATTTATTTAAATCTTTAATGAAAAATTAAAAAGTTTGTGCTTTACACTTTTGAACTCTTAACTTATTTTGTCAATTTTCAAATTTGTCAAAAGAGAAGGGTCATTCAAGTAATTTAAGGACTTTCATAATGCAATTAGATTCACAAATTATAATTATACGAGATAGTCTTTAAAAAACCTGAACAATCCTTCACATACCAAACCCTATTTACCTTAAACAAACACATAACAACATATATAATAAGTATATAACATATTACATACCATGATTCCCATTTTCCTGCACATGATTATCATCAGTCTCCATTTCTACGTCGGTTGAGTCCCCGCCGCCTTTCACTGACTTGTCTATGTGTTCTTCTGACGATACGCCTGGAATATTATGTTATTTATCACAAATACTTTATTGGAATTTGCTGTCTTGTGTCAGCTTAAATATCACTAACCCATTTCTTCCCGAGGTTATACGATCTAGGTTATTGGGGCTTTTTAAGTATCTGTTGGATGATATGGTTGGAGATGGAGACCCTTTATCCCTTCCAAGAGTGGCTGAGGAATTTCTAATTCCCTAGCTCTGGCTACCCCTTCAAGGGATTTATAGCCGTGAGTAATATGTATGTATGTATGCAAATAAATATAGACTCCTGGTCAATATTTGTAGTTTTATACTCGCAAGGATCAAATGTGAAAGGAAACAAATTATACAATATAAGATCTATGTAAACTGTACCCACATTTACGACTGAACAAATGGTTTTAATGGTTTAATGGTTATAATCCAAAAGTGGCTAAATAGTTTACATACATATACTCACGGCTATAAATCCCTAGAAGGGGTAGCCAGAGCTAAAGAATTAGAAATTCCTCAGCCACTTTTGGAAGTTGCGTGGGGAAAAGATGGTAAAATAAAGGTTGTTGGTGATGGGTCTCCAACCGCATCGCCCAAAAATCCCTTAAAAAGTTAAATAAGTCCTTAAATAGTTTCTAATTCAGAAGCTACCCTTTTTAGAAATGTATAGCCGTGAGTATATGCATATATGTATGTTTGTTTATTTATGGAAGGGAATAATTATATTTACCATTTGAATGGTTAATTGAGGCTCCATTGCAAGGCGCGCAACTAGTATGGGATATCACAGACGTGGTCACTCCATTCGATTTCTCACCGCTAGCACACACCTGGAGAATAAGATAATGTTGTATAGTAATTATATTAAACAAAAGATAATGTGATTAGCTGTGTTGTGTCGGCTTAGAATAGCACTACCCCATTTCCTCCGGTGGGTGTACGTAAGAGGCGACAAAGGGCCAGCGCTGACTGCCGGCATGGCATGGCAAAGGATTTCGGTACAGATATAGCATTTTTAATCTTATTACCATGAGTATAGAATTCATTTTACTTTATTTTGACACAACGATGCCGACGTCAGTCAGCGCCGGCCCTAACGGTATTGGGGCTTTTAAGGGATTTTTGGGTGACGCGGTTGGAGACCCATCACCAACAACCTTTATTTCACCATCTTTTCCCCACGCAATTTCCAAAAGTGGCTGAGGGATTTCTAATTCCTTAGCTCTGGCTACCCCTTCTAGGGATTTATAGCCGTGAGTATATGTATGTATGTGATTAAAAAGGGTAGGCGACCGAAGTCCGAATAATCAAATAGCATGTGTGAATACATGCTATTCGTCTTACCATTAGTCCCGATTGAGGTTAGCACAGACTATCGATCGCCACTTTATACGATCCCAGCACACCTCTTTAGCTTCATTTACATCCATCAATCTTTTCATACATGCCCTTTTATTCTTCATACTTCGACGCCTGGTTTTTTATATTTTTTATACCTGCACATTTGATCCATTGACCATTACCATAAACTGTCGATTTGCATCAGGAAAAGCAGTTTGGTCTCTATCACAGCTTAAAAATCAAGGGACGCCGGGTGTAGGCACGAAAAACTGTCACGTTCCACAAGGTCCTTGGAAAGTTGCCTATACATATCACTAGCACAACACAAAACTAAA